>PVJL010011595.1:0-41863 GCA_004026885.1 Lyroderma lyra
ACACACACACACACACACACACACACACGCACACGCACACGCACACACACACACACACACACACACACACAATACACCACTGCATGCAATGGAGAAGGACCTGGAGACCTCATCAAACCAAGGCTATTGATGGGAGCTGGGATGCAGGAAGAAACAAGTAGGAGAGAGAGAGAGAGGCATTCTCTTTATTTTAAATCTCCTCTATCATTTAAAGTACTTTATAGTATCACATGCTACTCTTTTAATAAAAATATGAACAAGAATCTAAAACCTTAAAAAAATAGATTACTACCCAAGTTACCCCAAAGGCTTTTGGCAACTCAATAAATGGGAAGACTGTTCCCCACAGTGGTTGAAGGGTCTTTTAAAAGGGACTTTTTAAAAAGGGTCCCCTCTGAACATAGGGCCTGGGCCCCTACAAACTTAATTTGTTATTCAGAATGCAAGTCAGTGGCTAGCTCCTCTATTTTAATATTTCTAAAACAGTCTGAAATATCTAAGTAAAATCATCACCCTACCTATGTCCCAAATTAGAATCATCCATTCCCATTATTTCAAAGGCTCAATCTTCCTGGTCTCATATCAGAAACATTTGTCATGTGATAATGCCATTGGCTTTTCTTATTTATACAACACAAGGCATGCCCAATTCTCATGAAATTAGAGTAAAACCAATCACTTTGATACACAAAATATAAATGACCCATACATGTGTCAAAAAATGTTTAACATTCCTCATACAATAGCCAAGAATAAGACAATGTTTGGAACGCTGATGTTAACAACGAGGTTTCCTGGTTTTGTTGTTGTTTTTATGATGGTTCTTTTTATGACGGTGCTAGAGTGGTGAACAGGTCTGTCAGAGAGCATTCAGGTCAGGGGATGTAACACCGAGACAGAGAGTAGCTTGGCGACTGGTATCCAGAACACAGGACTGGATGTACACGGCCAGTAATTCACTTCTCGGAATGTATTCTAAGTAAAACATTAAAGATGAACGCAAGATTTATCTAAAAAGTTAATCATCCATGAGGTGCTTATAATAGTAAAAATTAGGAAAAACTTCAACATATAAAAAGACATTTATGACCTAAGTTATTGATATAGCTACATAACGGAATGCTATCTAGTCATTAAAGAACATAGCCTTAGAGGATATCTTAAGATATAGAAAGATGTTATAGATGCAATAATTTTTTTAATTAAATTTATTGGGGTGACATTTGGTCCACCTTCTTCTATCATATACAAGAATAAACTCAAAATGGATTAAATACCTAAATATAAGATCTGAAACCCTAAAACTCCTAGAAGAAAAAATAGAAAGTAAGTTCTCAGACATTATCCTTAGCAATAACGTCAATGACATGTCTTCTCGGGCAAGAGAAACAAAGAAGAAAATAAACAAATGGGACTGCATCAGACTGAAACATTATTTTACAGCAAAAGAAACCATCCACAAAACCAAGAGATGTGATAATTTTGAGTGAAGAGAAAAAGAGGATGCTCATCTGCAGAGGCATGTGACCCCCACTTTTCACAGCAATATGTGCTCGTACATGCAGACACAGGTACCTATCAAGGTGCGTGAGGACGCAAACGCGACACAGCAGAAAAGGGGGAAATGCGGCACTACGCACCTAGCTGTCACTGCAGGGGGCAGGACGGGGCGGGGGGGAGGCTGTAACGTTCTTTTTCAAACATCTCTCCGATTTCTTAAAATTTCAACAATGAATGTGCACCGTTCTTGAAATTTTATCTTTAACGTCTTGTTTTTATAATCTTAAAAATATACATACGTACAGGTGCGATCGGATGCCGGTTTCATGTGATTTTCTTTCTTTTGGTAGAGAAATGGCGGAGAAAGACCAAGGGCGACTATTATGTGATCATTTATTTACAAAACAAAATGCTGATCCTCTCTAATGCTTTACTTAGAATATAATAAAGGAAATTTAGAAATAAAATATATGCTACAAATACCACTTGTGTAAACAGTAATAGACATCAAAGGATTACTGTGGGGAAACAGTCCCCTGCTCTTGCCTTTAGTCCCTAGGCCCGTCTTTGCCGGACAGCACTGGAGATGTTGTTTCCTCTCTAGTTTCCCTCCCGGGGCTGTGCCCGCGCTGGAACAGCCGTTAATGAGGAGCATTAGGGGCTTTCAGGATGGGCTGAGGCTCCCCTCAGCAGGTGCGGAAGGCCCACGCGCCGAGCCCCGCTGCGGGACGCTGGAGGTGCCCCACAGACACCTGTCGCAGGATTCCGTGAGCGGGGTTCTCAGGAGGGAGCGCCCACGAAGGCCAGAAGCACGTGTCCACTGCCCGCATGCCTGAGCACCGCCCGAGGAGCACGTGGGAGGCGCGCAACGGAAGCAGCTGACTTCAGAGAAGGTCCCCGGAGGCTGTGCGGCAGCCCCGAGGGCCGCCGACGCTGGGTGCGTGGCAGAGTGCAAGCACCTGCGGGAGCCCGGGCACCACCGAGGCGCGTGACTTGTTCAGGGCCCTCGAACGAGCCGAACCCACACCCAACGCAAGCTCGCTGGGGCAATTGGTCCAGGGTTTGTCGTCGCTGCTGCCGCCGTTGTCCCCTGAGGTGTATGGAAGGTACAGTTAGAGCAGCAGAGGCCAGATCCTGGAGTCGGGACAGCCCGAAGCCATGCGGGAGCCACAGGCCCCGTGGAAGTCAACGATGTCACGAGCCGGGACCTGGGAATTGCCTTCTCGCGCCCCGGATGCGTGTGAAGGCGGCCAGGGAGAAATGAGGGGCGTTGATCATTTCGGGGGACATGTCTGCTCGGTGAGAGACAGGCTTTCGCATAAAGGGCGGGTGACGGCTCTCCGGGTGCAGTTATTTAAAGCAGAAGAGTGTCGTTTAGACGCAGCCCTGGAGAAACACTGAAGCGACACCGGAAACACGAGGTGCTTTTAGGGCTCCCGTCGTCTCTGACACAAAGCGCTGACGGTGTTCTCTCACTGAAAGGTGTGTCTTGTGGCCCCTCCTCATGCGTGCGGAGGAAACGTCACACATCCACTTCCCACTTTCTAATCTACAATGAAGCCCTTCTAAGAGGAGGGAACAAGCCTGGGAGCTCGGGACTGTCCCTGAGAATCAGCAGCGGGAGCAAGGAGCAAGACGTGCGCAGCGACCAGGCCGGCGGTGCCCACGACGACGATCGGCCGCGCCTGGGTCACTGCGTGGCGGGCAGCGCACGCCCTGTGGAGAGGGGCTCTGACCGAGCGGCACGTCTGAGTCCCAGACGTGTGAGGCACGCGTGACGCGAACACAGCTCGCTCTGCCGGGCAAGTCCACGGCGACGGCCTTCTCGCGGGCTCGGGGCCGGGGCTTCCAGACTCCCTCCACCGCGACCGGCTCAGGGCACACGCCGAAGGACGTGGAGCCCACCCAGCGAAACACTGGCCTTAGCTGTTGCGGACCACCGTAACAACGATTTTATTCCACTTTTTAAAACACTATTCAAAATTCCCTGGAGTGATTTCATTGCTCCTGATGAGTCACTGTTCGCAATTACTTCAAGAGAGTAATCCATTTCACGGCCTCCTTTCAGATACATATTTTTCCCTATTTTCTGAGATAAAAATGCCCACCACCACCTTACACGAACCATCTGAAGTTAGAAATTAAGTGACTCAAGGTCGTGACTCAGGAAGACTATTCAAAAACAACAGAGGTCATGTTGTGATCACAAGCATAAATGCGGGCAACCGAATGGCACAGGAACCGGTAAATTTTTAAAAAAATCCTCGGGTCCCCTTCTTACCTCCTCACCAGTTATGGTGACCAGTGTCCTAAGAATGACACAAAATGGGTCAACAGCTGGAGGGTTAGATTTCTTTTGGTTTTGTTTATGGTTTGTTCTCATTTGTTTGCTCATTGTCTGAAAACCCAGCTGACTAGCCCGACAAAAAAGCTCAAAATGATCCTGATCTTTCCTCAAGGCCAGGAGCAGCAAAGAAACCTGGGCTCCCCCCTCACAAGAGGTCATCATGTGAGTGACAATCTAGCAACAGCAAGACTAACCTGCAGGATTCTGCCCTTCACCTGACTGACAGGGACACGTGCTTGCCTGGGGCTGCCCCAGGACCTAACAGGCAGGTCCCAGCAGAGCCGAGGGCAAACCCTGGTGGGCTAGACCCCGAGTGCTGCGTCCCTGGGGATGACGGTGACCGCCGATACCCACTGAGCTCTTCCGGTGCATCAGACCCTGTGGCTAAGACCCCCGCCGCTGCCTTCTGTCACCCCACATAACATTACGTGTCTGATGGAGAGTTTTCGCTGGCTACTAACTGCCTAAATTATAGCCCCAGAGCCAATGGACCCGACTTTGTAACACAACTCCCTTCAATCCAGTTCTGTATGACACCTGCTAGCTGCCCTCCATGCAGCCTCTAGAAGCTTCTCATTCTGTGTTGGATTGATGGACACCCTAGACAAGAATCCGGACGGAATGGACACTGATCACAAGGCAGATGGAGCTGGCGGGAGACAATGTGCAAAGACATAGAAGTAAATGATCTCGTGTCCCTGGAGCATGAGATGTGCCCCATTGGGGGGCGTCCAGGGGCCACGCCCAGCCCCGTGGAAGGTGACTGTCGGGGAGTGGGCGCTGAAGACTGGGTCCAAGGTAGGGATACGAAGGAAGGGAGGGAGGGCAGTGTTCGAGGATGAGGAGCCAGGGTTGCGAAGATCCACAGGGGAAAGGAAGCACGCCATGTCGGGGCTCCTGGAGCACAGGGTGGTGAAGAGAAAAAACAGGAGGCATCTCATGTAAATAAATCAGATTACAGAGACCTGATGATGCACGCTGCGGGTAAAGCCCAGGTGGCAGGACGGAACTGGGACGGAGCAGAGGGGGCAGGTGGGGAGGCAGGAACACGTGATCTGAATCGGGGCAAGGGCCGCGGAAACAGATGAATCGGGAGAAGGAAGAAGTCTTGTGTGGGCAGAAGGTCCACACTCCCAATGTAAGCTAAGTAAGTCCTGGGGATGCAATGTGTGGCATGATGACTGCCGTCACTACTGCATGGCATATGCTCAGAGAGCGGATCTTAAAAATCATCACACACACAAATTTGTAACCATGTGAGTGACGGATGGAGTCTAAATATATCTTGGTAATAATTTTGTAATATATACAAGGACCGGCTTCCCTCCCCAAAACAGTATATTATACACCTAAAACGAAGGTGCTGTCTTACGTCGCCTACATCTCAATTAAAAGAAAAAAGGAAACTTTACGTGCTGACCCGACAGGACTTGGTCACCGACTGGCAGTGGACCTCAGGCTGTGACCGAAGGTGCTATCGAGTTTCAGGGCACACAACTGGGTGAATGGTGACCCCAGGAATCAGGAGTAGCAGCAAGTTTGGGAGGGAAGCCAGAGAGTTTGGTTGGTTTGTTTGTTTTTCTTTCACTTTTTCTTCAGAGCAGGGGCTAAGTCTTCCACTATAGCTCACTGCCAGGGAGGAAATGGGACGGAACATGTGAGAACAGAGGAATGTGTGTGCCCTCCCTTTGCGGAGAAAGTGAAAGAAATCTACTTAGGGACCATGAATATTCACGAATTGAGTCCGATAGGTTTCTCTTTCAGTTTTCGTTATACGTATTACCTATTCATTACTAAAAATATTAAAAGTATGAGGGCCGACTCATCGAGGGGGCCTGGCAGGCTCAGGACTGAGGGCCCAGGATACTTAGGGAGGCTCATGAAAATGTTTTCATCTTCATTACTTTCCAAATTAGAATAAAAACAAAAATAAGATAATAGCGAGTACATAATCATGAGTCCAGCTGGATTATATTCACCTTTATAACAATGCGATCAGAAAATGTAAGTGTTACTGTTGTCTTACAGAAGGGGTCCCCGATGACAAAAACATCCAGAGCTGAAGAAAGTCACAGTACAGCTGTGGTACAGATGACTACAGGCCGGATCTAGGTCTGTAGGTAGCCATCGTGTCTGTATCTGTTCAGTATGTGTCTGTCTATCTGAGTATCTCCTTATGTACAATCACTCGAAATCCACCACTTCGGTTAGGTTTCTCCCCCTACTCCAGCTGTCTCAGTAATTCAAAAACCTGTTACACCGTGCACAGTTGCCTGCATGACTACTCAGTGGAGTCCAAATGGTTTGGTTTTTCCAGGGTTAAATTTTGCAAAAAATAAAAATAAAAAGCTTTAAAATTTCAGACCATTTGACACAGAACTTTTAAGAATTAATTCTCAGGAAATAATCAGATGGAATTACAAGGATAGTTACCACAGTGCTCTATGCACTAAAAATGGAAACATTCCTACATATCCTGTAATAAGAGCCCGGTCAAATTGTAGTTGATCCTCAATGAAATATTAAGCAGCCACTAAAGAATGATATAATTATATGTTTACTGTTGTAGGAAGAAAGACACAATATGTTAAATGGAAATAATAGAATGTTTAAAATAGTACAGTTCAATCTCATTGTAATGAAATCTATATATATACATGCCATTCTATTTTGGTGGTAGGATAATGGGTGATTATTATTAGTTCTGCTTTTCCACACTTATAATTTTTTCAATAATGATCATCTATTACATTGGATTAAAAGATACTAAAAGTATGTACTGTTTGACTCAGGATCCAGTGGTAGACATTTTAACCAAGGAAATTATTCAAGCTGTGTGCAGACATAGCCACAGAAATATAGGTCTCCCTCATCCTCAGTTTCTCTCTCTACTGACTCTTTCCCACGAACATAAAGACACGCTATGCTTTCTCCCACCGTTAAAAATATAATCCTGGGCGACTTGCACTTCCCCGAGCTTCGACCTCATTTTTCTGCTCCTCTATAAAGACAAAGCTCTTTAAAGAGTCATCTGTACAAATACCTTCAAGATGCTCTTGAAATAAAAATTAAGTGCCAGGATAACATTAGGTCATGTGCTTGAACGTCATGGCCATGTCAACCTGCTAGCAAAGTTTCCAACCCTGACCTTGCAGCGTCTTCTTAGCGCGAGCCTCGGACCACACTGAAGGGGACCCATCCCGACCCTCCGTGCCCACCCTTCCGCCCTCACTCGCTGCTAACCCCGCAGTCAGGCTGCCTTCGCCACCTGCCCACACAAGCGCCCTCGGTCAGGTCACCGCTGACCTCCACGCTGCTAAAGCCACGTTCCACTCCGATCCTCATTAACTCCACCATCGGCAGCGTTTCACACAGGCGGCCTTCCTTCACTGGCAGCTGAACTTTCTCTCGGTGCATCCCCACAATTCCTCTCCTACTTCCTCCTCTTCTCCCCAGACTTTCACTTTTGGGGAGCTTCAGGGCTCAATCCTGAAGCCTCCTGGATGCTCTCATCCAATCCTATAGCTTTAAATACTGCTGTCTGTGTGCTGCCGACATCCAGAGGTAAATCTGCAGCTCGGGACCAAGCACACATGTTTGAACGTCAGATCGAACCCAACATCTCCACTTAGATGTCTGAAAGGTGTCTCCAGATGCACACACCCCCGCCGGGACTGCTGATCGATGCCTGCCCTCAGTCGTAGGGCCGCTCCATGCTTCTCCTGGTCCACCCTTGACCCCTCTTTTTATTGCCTATCCCATATCCAATCTGCTGGGGAAAGTCCTCCTGGCTCTACCTTTAAAACAGTTACTAGGGGAGCTCCCTGGTGGTGTAGTGGCTTAAGGCTTCGGCGCTGACACTGTCAGCGCTGCGGCCTGGGTTCGATTCCCAGCCAGGGAGCTACCCGCATACCAAAAAGAAACAAACAAACAAAAAAAACAGTTACTAGACTTATCGTGGCGATCACTTAGTTGGGTGCATGAATACCGAATAGCTATGTGGTACACTTGAAACTAATATAATAATGCATGCTAAGGATATTTTAAGAAAATTAGAAGTAGAAAAAAATAAACTGCTTCTTTTTTCTCTGCTGAACAAGAGATTATACAGCTATATCTGAAACCAACGATACCCTTCAGTACCTCCCCTGCTAATACCCTAGCTCAAGATACCAACGTCTCCCACCTTGCTCACCACAGTGCAGTGTATCGACGTGCTCTCTCCTACAGTCGAATCTCAATAGATCATCCCAACAATTCTTTCAAACTGCACGTCACTCAATGCCACGCGGGTGTGCCAACGGTCCCATGGTTTTCCTTGTCCTTCACAAAAACCACCACAGTTGTCCGAAGGCCCACCAGGCCTGTGGGACCTCTCCACCCTCCACCCCCGGAGGTCTCGCTAGTCCCTCCCTGGCTCCCTCTGCCCCTGTCACATCGGCCCCTTAGCCCGTCCTTTCCTGTGCTGGACTCTCGGGACTCGGGGCCTTTTCCCTGCTGTTCCCTCTCCTGGGAAAACTCTTGTTCAGGCACTTCCATGGCCCACTTCCTCACTGCATTCATATTTTTGGTCACCGCCATCCTCTCAGGGCGGTAACGTTGGGCATCCTCCTCATTCTGTCTGATTCTTCTCCGTTGCCACGTTTAACCACATGGAATTCTTCATTTGTTCACTGCCTGTTTTCTCCAAGTGAAACGTGATACTTAAGGGAAGGGACGGTCTTCTGCTTTATGCCACTGCTACTGAAAGTTAGGTGTTTTGATTGAGCCCACGCTCAGCCCGCTTTCCTTTATAAAAACACGAATTTGTAAACAATGCGAATATCTGTCCATAAGAGACCACAGTTTGGTAAAATGGCACACCGTTTCTATAATCACAATATGACCACGTAGTCATATGTAAAGTAGAACACTGTTCAACTATTAAAAGGTGTGAATAAACAGCACATGAATCACTTAACTAAAGAAGAGAAATCTGTAACACATTAAGGGAAAAGACTCAGGTCACCAAGATGCATGATATTAGCTCATTTTTATAATAAGCTGAAATAGGAGGATGTGTTCAAGTAGGCACATTAAGGAAAGCCCTAATCCAAAACACACGTTCTTTAAATGATCAAAACAGCCAACCCCGCGAGGCCGGAAGCGGGGGGCGTGCCCTGGTGACGTCAGAGAGAGGCTGCAGGAGGACAAGCCAGGGTGGGCAATTGGTCTGTGCCTTTCTGTAAGATCTTGCCTTATCACGTGGGCTCCAGCGAAAAGCAATTTCTCCGACTCTTAAATGGCCAATAAAGCCTGAAGAGCTGTTAGCGCTGGGCTTCTGGGGCTGGAGGCAGGCACGACTGGCAGGAACCTGACGGAGCGTTTGGATGCCGGCGTGTTTCTTCCTCCAAGTTTCAGGATGACTGAAACACTCCTGTTTGCAGGCACAGATGGGTCAGGCAGCTGCTCCGGCCCCAGACAGCCCCGCTGCACCGTGGTGGGGGTGAGAGCCCCCCAACCCAGCCGGGGGGATACAGAGGCGGGGCAAGACAGGGTGAAATCAGCTCGGCGGGGAAGAAGGACGGGAGAGAGATGTGTGTTTGCCATTTCCTTGATCTGTTCTGGCAAAATGAAGGTGCAATTCTTCTCAAAGCACTCTCTGCTGGCAGTAAAGCGGATACTTCAAAGAATGAAACCATTCATAGAGGAGAAAGCACATTTAATTATATTTAATGTTCAGAAGACGAGAGTTTCCTCTGCCTGGGCGAAAACGAGTCCGTCAAACCGCCCTGCGGGTCGCATGATCCCGAGAAGCCTGTCCGGCCAGTGGGCATTTCATTCGTTCTCTTGCCCAGAACCCAGGGCTAATCTATGTCATACACAGGGCCCTCGAGAGCTGACGGATTCACTGGTGAGGGTCACCACACTGGGGACAGCAAATGGATTCTGCTTCATGCCGCTGCTTTGGTGCTGGCGAGCCCGTGGGCCCTAACAGTGTTTTCCGGCGGCTGCAGCTGAGGACGCACGGGCGGGGAGGCGTGTCTAGAGCCGCCAGGGGGCGGAGCTCCACCGGGAACCCAGGTCGTCTCAGGCGGGCGCTCGCAGGAGCTCTTCGCACTCCATAAAGACCTCCATTACCCATGATCCGAATTACCATGGGGGAGGCGGTGGGGGTTCAGGAGAGATCCCCAACCTCAGAAAGGGCCGGTCGCTGCCCTTGCATGAGCTGGTGAGCTCAGGAAGCACGCCGCTTTCTGGGTCCCGGTGCAGGAACGCGGAGTTCACAGAGGCCCTGCCAAGAGGCTCTGACGCACAGCCAAGTTCAGGCATCGCTGGCCTGGCTTCCACAACAGAAATCTGCAAGGAAACTGGCAGATTTCGGTTTTCCCAATGCAAGTCACCCTCCTCACTCACTCTAGGAAAACAACAACACCACCACCACAAAAGTATGCAACTGTAAAGCCCAAAATAGCTTTCTCGGGGGGAAAGCAATGACTCACTGTGAAAGATGCTCAGGCCACAGCTGCGACCTATGCTTGTGGCCGAAACCCTTCAAAGGCCACCTTAAGGGACCCACGTGGGGCTTCGTTCTGTTCGTGCCCATGAGTAGCTGGCACTGGCCTGCCAGGGGGTGACAGTGTGGCTTCCAGGCCTACAGCAGCCATCTCAGGGCTCCTTTTGGTCCCGGTGGCTGGCCTCCCCTGCTAGGGCAGGAGGTCTTCTGGGAGAAGCAGTTCCCTGACTCTTGGTCCTCACTGGGGTCCCAGCTCGGAACCGGGGCTCAGCCCCCTGCCAGCAGCCGTGGGTGGGCAGGGAGGGAGAGGCCAGCCCGGCACAGGGTCTGGGGGCGGTCGGGAATATAGTAACTTAAGAAGCCGCACAGCAGTGTGTGTTCTGAAACACGGGACTGAAAATAGGGCGGGTTTTCCTCTTCGGGGAACACACCCGTAATGCTATTTTCTAATTCCAGTTCAGACTCAGTGGGCCTTCTCAGCAAATTACCCCGAGGAGGAAGGAAGGGGGGCGGGGACGGAGAGGAGCCCGTTGGCATAAGGTGCTCTTCACTTAATTTGGGAGAGAAGAGAAGGGCGTGTGAGAGGCGTCAGGGTACAACAGGAACTGCACAGAAGGTTTAGCAGTGTCTGAAAAATATCTCTGCAGCTGACCGTGCAGCAAACAGAAAGCTGCTCTCTCGTCATGCGATAAATACCTGTTAGGTGCAGATTATAGGACAAGTGCTGGGTCGGAGGCTAGGATGGGAGATGGCTCACTCTTAGGAAGGTCCTCACGGAGCTTCCCGTGTGTCAGGGGAAGTGGTCCTGGCAGCACTGCACAGCAGCGAAGAGCACACAGCACAGAGGCTTCCCGCAAGAGTTAACGGCATCTGGGCGACCTCAGCCTAACCCCACCCCACCCCCACACCTCTCCAGGTCTCAGGTCCCTCGTTTGTTAAGTGGAGATGTTATAACAGTTAACAGGAAATTGGCCTCGAGGGACTGTCTGCCACATAGAAAACACCTACCAAACAGCAGCTCTTTTATAAAAAGAAATTCTTTATAACTTAGCTTTAAACCATCGAGTGGTTTTTCAAGTTCAAGTGCCTAGCGCTGGGAGACCGCTGGCATCCACTTCCTCTGCTACTGCACCCGCCAGGAGCATCGCTCCATCCCAAGGCTTCAGGCTAAGAAGTCGGCAAGGCCGCCCAGAGCCTCTGCAGTCCGCGCTCCCCACGGCTGGGCACGCCCACAGCGCCGGAGGGAGTTTGCTAGGGAGCGCTGTGGGCGTGCTCCTGGGGTCTCCGTTTGTCTGCCAGCCTTTGTTTTTACTCAGGAGGAGTTGGGTTTTAAAAACCTTACAGCTTGGCACTTCGTCACCATTTCAGTGCAGTGAGCCGTCCCGGTTTCTGTGGTTTTCTCTTTTTGTGATCTATTTTATTCTCTCTTACTTCTATCTGAATTTCCTGGCATTCTGCTTAGACTTCCCCTCTAATTTCATGCTGCCCTTCCAAGTCCATATTGTACTTTTATGTCTCAGGGCCTTTTAGCTCACAGCCTGGTACGTCACAATGCTACAATAAATGCTTGTGAGGGTGATTATTGCTCCGGAAAAAGAACAACCTATGGGGACAAACCCCAGGGTGTTCAACTAGAGGCAAGTGGATTTTACACTTGACATTTTTGGATTGAGACTAGTAACTCTCACACAGATTGATTTCACAGGTGAGGCATACAGGTGTCATCCATGGAAACGGTCATCTCCTGGGATCACGTTAGTTTTTTGTTTTTCTTTTCTTAGGGTGTGTCTAATTATAAAAGCGGCCGTGCGTCCTGAAACCCACAGTCCCGCATGGACCTAACCAGTGGATTGCAGGTAAGTCACACCCACAGCACCAGGAGGGAAGGTGGCTGTGAGCTTCGTCCACAGGCTCGGGGCAGACGGCAGGTAGGCGAGCCTCCTTCGGACCCCCATCAGAGAGCAGATGGGCTACGTCAGGCTCCTGACACCGCGGCCGCCAGGATGCCGGGTCCAGCACCTCCTGCTCTCTCTCTCTCTCTGAGAGACAACAGGCCAGAGCTGGACCCAATTTAAAAATCATTTCTATTTATTGGTTTTGATTCTTTTTCTTCAAATTATATTAAAATTTTCTTCTTCCATGTGTGTGCACAGAGTGAGAGAGAGAACGATGAAGCAAACATGGCAGAACCTTAACACAACAACAGACGAGACTGGGGCCCACTTCTGTACACGTGAGCTCTTGGGACTTTTGTGCAAATAATGTTTCAAAAGATATATTTTTATTTCCATTCATTTTTCATTGCTCTTCTTTATCTTTTGTTCCTTATTAATATTTACCTCCATAGTTTTCCAGATGAACTCTACGATCATCTCTGAGTTTCCATCCAAGCCCCCACTGGTATTCTAGAAGGAAACAGGAGCCTGCTCACTGACTTAGAGGAACTGACGGGCGTATCTTTATCACAACATTAATGTTTTCCTGCCAGGGACAACACGCTAATTCATTTGAAACTTGTGCATTTTAGCAAGGTCTTACAGTTTTCTTCACATAAGTCCAAGATGTTTTCTGTTAAAATTATTCTGAAACGGTTTACATTTTTATTGCCATTGCTAAAAAAATTTCCTTTATATCCATTTTATAATTACCTAATTACTGCTGACATATGAAAATGCCACTCAGTTTTATTTCTCCACTATGCAACTACTCTTCTAAATTACATTATTCCAACAGCTTTAGCTTTGCTTCTTTAGGGATTTCTAGATAAATAAGTTTTATTGTCTATAATTTAAAATACTTTGTTTCTGTCGATGAATCGTATCTCTATTTGCTTGTGTTACCCAGATGAAGGAGAGATAGAAACGGCAAATGTGTGTACCCTACAGCATCCTTCCAGAGGTCCAGTTTCTAACAGGAAAGCTTCACATACAGTCTTGGCTGACTGCTTTAGAGTAGCTTTTTAAGAAAATGATAAGAATGGTCCCATGCCCTCATCTGTAACAAAGGGCATTAAATGTTATCAAATCCTGTTTCAGCATTAGTGGGAATCAGCCTTTGGATTTCCACCCCGAGGTCATTCAAGCGAGATGCGCGCTGACCTGCTCTCTGCCGCTGGGCTTCTCTCCGCCCCCGGGGAGCAGGTCCTGGGCCCAGACCAAAGGCCCAGCAGCAGTGGACACAAAGGCCTGTACCGCCCGCACCTGGCGAACATTCAAAATCTACTCATCTGAGTTTTCACCTGCCTTTGTTTTGCCCGTTTATTTACTTTTGAGTTCTCTTTATGCTTTTCTAAAAACCAGCTTTTAGGGGAACCAAGGCTGCAGAAAACCAGTATTAATCGACCGGAGGAAAGCATAACCACAGAGACACAGCTCAAGCAAGCACTCCAGGAGTGCGGAGGAGGGTGCCACAAAGGGACCGAGCCAGTCGCCCAGACCTGACGTCTGAGACAAACCCAAAGGTCCATGGGCCGGAGGAGAAGGCGCTGGGCACCTACGTTGTTCCAGCACGTCTGGGTCCCTCTTCACTACGAGGCTGGGCAAGTCTACCAGGCTCCCCTGTCACCCTGTGACTTACGAGACACCCCATGACTTACGAGACAACCCGAATGCATGAGAAAAGGGGCGAGTCCTTAACACCTCTGACGAATGTGACTCGTTTCCATCCATTTATAATTGAGGTATGTGTGCTTGAGACATTCTCCTTTTAACTGCCAAGTTCAATTTCTCTCAGTAATCACTTCCTCTGGAGATAAGCTCGACACTGTGATTTTAGAAGTGTCTACAAGTACCGTTCTGAAATACCAGCGAACCACCACACAACTTCTAATTCTTAAGACGGCCACCAGCTGCACAGGGACAGCAGCCTTTGCCACGGGACTCACGTCAGTGGCTCTAAGTCCCTGCATATTTGGGTCAGTACTTCCCTCAAGAGTAAGCACTTTACAGTGAATAAAAAACACTTTAATTTACGCTTCCTCACTGGATTCTCCGACAAAGATGATGATGATGATGATGCTGATGATGATGATGATATCCCCCTGTTACAAATGGGAGAAGCACACGAGGGCTAACCATCTTGACAAAAGCCCCTGACACCAGTTATGCCCGTTACCCAGGGCTGCTGATGCTGAATGTGAGAATATTCCATGAAGTCCCCCTGTGTTGTGATAATACCACTATGCACCCTGGTATCAGCGTTATAATTAGTCTAAACAACCACTCCCAATAGACTGTACACTCTCTCTCATGGCATTTTTAATTTAGGCCAAAAGTAGATGTAACTTTCCAAACAAGGACTCACATCTTGAACATTTATTTTAATCTGTTTGTTTCTGTTATTGCTTCTTCTTTTTTAACTTTAAACTTAAGGCTGAAGTAGAGTATGAAAAGCAGAAAAAGAATATGAACATTCAAGACGAAGTCAAGAGCCAAGAGGCTCCCACGCCCCACGAAGCACAGGTCCAAGCTGGGAAACACAAAAAGCCCTCACGAGGTTTCACCGTTAAAAGTGAATTTTCTTGAGTTTTCTTTAGCCAGAATGTTCTAAGAATGAAAGTGATGGATGGTGCTTCTCAGAGTATGAAAACACCAGTGTCCTGGAGTTAAATGTCTGTTCTAATTGCTGGACTCCAGTGAGTCCTTCCAACTGCTCATCTGTGTTATTTTTACTTGCTAAAGCGAAGGTGTCGGGGTGATGAATTGTGTGAGGCGCTGTACGGGCTGCCCCTGGCGTGCCGTCATAAATAGCGCCCCGAAAGACAAGGAAAGGCCCAACAGTTTGCAGTGTGTGATGTAAATTTTGTTCTGTTTGTTTGTTTGTTTGAAACAGAGAAGTAGTTATTTCAACTTTAACCTAATTAGATATGGTCATACAGATGAAGATGGCAAAATTGTTTCAGAGAAATATGAAGGCATGAATCACAAGTGTGTGTTCACTCTGCCCTCCAAGACACATCTGCGAATAGTCCACACAAAAAACATAATTGAAGATGTGGAAATATCCATTTGCTAAAAGGAAAGTAAGGTAGTGGAGCCCTAGCATCTTCGTGATGAAGAATGAAATACATTAAAATAAAACCTCAATTTCCATTTTTCTGCAACCTTGGAGAGTGCTACATTAAAAAAAAAAATACTAGTGCATTTCCCCAATTCCCAATAAAGGCAAAATGACAGAGGGCTATAATCTGACTTCAATTTGTTATAGTTTTCTGCAATAAGGAAAATGCAGAAAAGAGTTTTTAAAGTAGAGAGACTGAATTAAGGGTTTCAAAGTAGCTATTTTCTCTATCTTAACAAACCCCCATTTTCTTTAGCCATCTGCCATCCTGTGGCCATACAATCAGGGAAAGATGCTTTCACCCCCAGGGTAAGGAGTGGCTAATGACCTCGGACTTGCAGAATGTTCCATTCCCTGCATTAATGACTAGGTTAGTGAGACACGGGCGCAGGCCAGGGTGTTAGCCACTAAGACACGAGAGAGAGTTTGCTGACCAGCTTTTGGAAACATTTCCACACCGCGCAACGGTGACCGCCATTCTGCTATCAGCCTAAGGATGTATTGGGCACGTCACAGATGGTAAAACCAAACAATCACACGATCTTGGGTCCCTGATGACATCAATGAACATTTAGCCAACCCTAGGACTGACTCAAATCTGTAATTATGACATTCCATAAATGTTCTTCTTACATTGGCCATTTTGAGTTGCGATTACTATGACCTTCAGCTAAAAGCCCCCTGACGGATGCATTATCTGGACCAGGGCTTGAGTGAGTGAGGTCAGCTTGTCCTTGTCCCCGGCCCTGGACAGTATCATGCTCATAAGTTCCAATTCAAGAATTTTATGCCCAGGACTGGAACGTTTCCTCTTATTGGCACCCACGGCCTGGTGAAGGCAGACCTCTGCACAGTCAGAGTCCTTACAGGCTCCTCCCCCTGCGGCCAGCGTCTCCTCCACCTGCTTGTTGTCTCGAGCCTTTGGCTTTAGCCACATCGAATCCTCTGAACCTCCTGGTCTTGTCGCCGACAGTCTCCCTGCCTGGAATCTTCCACAGACGCTGCCCACCACACACACACACACACACACACACACACACACACACACACACCCGCGCCTGCCTGGCCACATTCTCCTCCTCCTCCCTTGGTGAGTCCACACGCTCACGTGTTTCCTCTGGTGTCCCAGTTCCGCAGACTCTCTCCCTTTCTCAGCCTGTCCAGCTCCCGAGATGGAAAAGACCCCAACACTGCCTCCTCATGACATTAATGTAACTTAAATGCAATGTCACAAATGGCGACATGTTTCATAACCATGTGTGTACGTGAAGGACTCTCCAGTTAGCGCGTGAGCTGCTGGAGCCTGGAGGGCACGTTCTGAGTCCCGGTCATCCGCGATGACATCGAGAGGTACAGGAAGAGACCCTGTAGTTACTGAACAAGTGAATAAATGGATGGACGAGAGGCTTTTCCTCACATTGGAATATAACTGGGTCAGGTGCTACTACCCAAAAGAGCAGTAGAGCCTCCCTGTGACACTCCGTGCATACGGCTTTGAGGCGAGAACTGCGATAACAAGGCAG
Source organism: Lyroderma lyra (assembly GCA_004026885.1). Taxonomy (NCBI): domain Eukaryota; kingdom Metazoa; phylum Chordata; class Mammalia; order Chiroptera; family Megadermatidae; genus Lyroderma; species Lyroderma lyra. The sequence goes on from PVJL010011595.1 coordinate 16,925, forward strand.
CCGCTAGCGGCGTTCAGCAGGACCCGCACGAGGACTTGCGTCTCGTAACAGGCACGCACGGTCCGTCTGTGCTGCGCCGCTCTTCTGTAGGGGCGCCACCCTCTGCTTCCCCCCACTCCCTGACAAACACACCTCGTCTTCGGCAGACTTGTTCTTCCCTCTACTTTAATCTTCTCCTAAGGGAGGCTTCCAATTATAAAACCCACGTCATTAGCATCTGTGACCATATCCAGGTCCATAAATGTTCTTGGTGATTTTTAAAGAATTGAAATGAAGGAAAACAGGTGCTTTGTGCTCAAAAGAACCTCCTGGAGAAAGCAGATGAACAAGAATAATTTTAGTGGGAACATCGAGGGTGCAGGGGCAGGGACACGGCTCCGGGTCCTGGTCCCAGCTGTCACTTAAACTCTCCTTCCGTAGCTAAACCTACAGTTTGCTTATGAAAAGTGAGAGTCTACCACTTGCAAAAAGGAAACAAATAAACAAACTATCCATCCATCTTCCAACTAAAGCAATATCCATCATCTCACCTAATCCTCCCAACAATTACGTACAGCAAACAGCAAATCTGACCTTTATTTTACAGATAAGGAACCAGAAGCCCAGAACTCAGAAGAAGCATGCCCGAGGCATTCACTTAGTAGCTGAGTGGTGATTTAAAGATGGGTCATCAAAATCAATTAGACAATGAGCAATTTGATAAAAATCAGTTTGTTAAATGATCAGCTTACTCAATGATTAACTTTTCAAATTAAATTTATCAATAAAGCCAAATTTTTAAGAATTATTTATAAATTTACAAAAAAAAAAAAAATAATAATAAAGATGGGTCATCCAGATGCCAAAATGTAACCACCAAATTCCCTGCCTCTTTCTATGCTGTTCTTTAGGCTTCCTGGACATCAATTTGAGCTCAGTGACATTGATGACAGGTAGTAAGTGCAAGTCTTCTCGTCATTAATAAATATAGATGCTATTGATCCTGATTAACTCCTGGGGGTGTTATAGGCCTCAGTTAAATAACCTTGATAAAGCAGCCTGAGAAGATAAATAGGTAATTTTGTTTGTTTGTTTTGTTTTGCTTTTATACCAGGCTATTAAATACTGCCCTCTTGCAATGTCAATAATTGGGAAGGAAAAAAAGTGCTTTTTAAAAAGTAATCTAAAAAAAAGCACTGCATAAATATTTGATATCAGTTATTTAATTGAACACTAATATGTTTGCTCTATACATCAACATGTAATTGGCAATTCAGAACTAAGTTTCCTCTAAAGACCTTAAGTTAAATCAAAAGGCAAAGCATTTCCAGGAGACTGCACTGTTCTGCTTTTGCGTACGCCCTCTTTTTCCATCAGTTAGAGTTTTCCTGGGCGCCTCTCTGCTCTCAGAACTTGGTTACAGAACAAACACAGCCATAATCTTCCAGGTCAAGTATTAACACAAATATGAGAGGAACCATGAACTTGGAAATGGAGAAAAGCAGACCCACGCAATCCAAGAGATGATGGATTTGTTTGTGAAACTAATTTTCTCAGAAGAAAAATAGACATCTCCTTCACCATGAGGGCACCCTCAGACCTGTTTTTCATATTAGTAACTTATTTAATATGGCAACAGGCAAGAGGCAATCCATTAAAAAGCAATTTCCCTCTTACCACAGGGTGTTTCATCATTCGGTGTCCAGCACTCAATCAGAAGGTAGCAATCCTTTAATATTTTATGAGCAGAAAACAACTCATTTGGGCATGTTGACTTCAGAAACATGAGTCTTGTTGGCCTTGCAAAATGTCCAGAATGCTCTTTACAGTGGATGCTAGGCTGCAGGTCAACCTAAGAACTTAAACTACAAAAACACTAAAAAATTAGGCTTTTAACAGAATAAAAGAAAATTATAACTAATGGGAAAAATACCAGTCCCAACTTGTTCTTACACTTTTTAAAGTGGAAGGTTCTGGGGTACAGGGACCATACCTGGTTCATCATTGTACGTGCGGTGGCGAGCACAGGCTTTGGCACATTGTAAGCAATCGACAGGTTTTTACTGAACAAACAAGTAAATGCGTTTGTCCTCTTAGATGTAGGGGACCTGCCGCGAGTATGTCCGGTGCTCAACGTCTAAGCCCAGCCTCGCGGTCGAGACCAGGCCTGCCCAGGAACTGGGCGAGTTGTGGTAGAAGGTGGGAGCCATCTTTCCAGCAGAGGGTAGGATACAGAATAATCTACAATCCGAGAACAGCATCTGGGGTACCCCAGGGATCCCTGAGGTATTTGCCTTTATTCCCACTCTGCTATCTCAGCCCACAGGACTTGGCTTGGCTATGGGGTCCTCCAAAGTCGGGGAGGGCGGCTCTACACCAGCCAGCAGTCAGCCCTCTTCTGCACCCTCCGCCCCCCCCCAAACCAGAGTAGCACTGACCTGAGTGGCACCGTCTGCTCAGATTCCACCCGCATGGCTCCCCTCCACCCTCCAGGGGGGCCCCACTGACCTACGTTTACGCCCCCTCATTCGGCCTGGAATGTGGCCATCTTTTCCAAGCGAGTCCCCCGGGTTGAAGATACTCTGTTCCCAGGGCACTCCTCTCTCTCCCACGACTGCCATTCCAGCAACCGCGGTTACCTGCGACCGGGCCAAACGCACACAATCCTGCGCTGCTTAACCACGCGATGCCTTCCGGGAAACGTGCCGCGGGGCCGGTGGGGCACTGTGAGGACACCAGAGTGTGCGTCCACAATCCTAGCCAGCACAGCACACCGCACACCCAGGCTCTGTGACACAGCCCATCGCTCCTAGGCTAGAGCCTGCACAGCATGCGACTGCACAAAACAACACGCGATCACATCGAGCAGGGAGAAAATGATGCAATCGGACACACGGTAAACACGGCATGCCCGAGGCTGCCGTCAGCATTAACACGACACACCGGGAAGTATAGTAGATACATAAACCAGTGATGTCGTCACTGACTACCAAGTGTGATGTACTGGACATCATTGCACGTGCTGTACATTTTTACAACTGGCAACACAGTAGGTTTGTTTACACCAGCGTCACCACAAACACGTGTGCAACGCGCTGCGCTACGGGGCTATCAGGCTCCAACACCACCAGGCCATTGGAATTTTTTAGCTCCGTTATGATCTTATGAGACCACCACTGTATAGGCAGTCTGTCCTTGACCAAAACCTCATCGGGCCATGCATGACTACACTCATATTACCACCCCAAATACTACCGATCTATTTCTGGGAAAATGTGGGAGGAAAGAGCACAGTGAAACGTGTGTGTTACCCAAGGACACAAAGGCGGTAAGCGGCAGAGATAGGACCCAATCTCCTTGATTCGTGACATCCCCCTTGTCCTCCACCAGATCTCTGCTGCGTGCTAGCTTTCAGCATGAGGGACCCATGACCGCTGGGCAGAGGACACAAGAGTAAACCTCCTGCTGCCTCAGGATGACAGCTGATGGCCCGAGCAGGCCCTTGGGGAAGACGGAACTGCCGAGGGTGGGAACGAGGGGCAATGACCTGGATACCCCAAGTGCCAGGCACATACATCAGGAAAGCTCCCCAGTTTCTGAAAATCTTAGATAGTCTGCTATGCTTTTCCGCAAGGGGCTTGCTACACCCCCCCCCGCCCCCACCATAAAACTGAGATTAACACGAAGCAGTCACAGTGGTCAGGCTGAGGGGTTCCGTAGGACTGGCTTGACTCGGGGCTGGGATCGCTCAGCGGCACGCACACAAAGCCGCACGGCGCACAGACCTCTCAGCACGTTCATGTAACGGGGTGCAGGGAGGAGAACCCGTAGCAAGGATGCAGGCAAACGGAATCGCGCACGCTGCTGACCCCTGGACCTGAGGAGATGGACGCAGAAATCTCTCCGGCCAGGCTGCTGCCCCACTCGTGCAAAAGTGCCCCAGTCTGGGCTCGTTAGTAATGAACGTCCCTGGTCGTTCAAGGTCCAGTTCAGCCTCCTTCCCCACCCACCCGCACAGGAGCTACAACGTCTGTTGTGCTTACTCCAGCGGACTCAACTTCTTAATTTTTTTCCTTCCTACGTCCTGAATTTTCTAGTTCACTTTAGTGGCACCATCGTCAGCTCTGCTCTGGAAATAAAACATAACGCCTCCTTTCCAATTTAGTCGATTTTGTCCCATTAATCACTCCAGACCATTTTTTTTTAAGTGCTCAAGCAGGTGACGGAATATTTATGCTTCCACAGTGATGGTAAATGCACAACAGCCTGCTGAGAAGCCCATGGGGAAGATTTACAGGCGCATCGGCTCTGCCGCTGTCGCCACTCGGAGGCAGCTCGGCCCTGGCAGTGAAGGTGGACCAGGGTCAACCAGATTCACTCCGACAGGTTAAAGCAAATGATGCCGAGGGGTAGAGCGCAAGAAGGTTGTCGTGCCCTCTTTTTCTGGGTGTCTCCTCCTACACTTTTTAATATAAGTAAGAAAAAGAGCGGAAAACATCATCTCGGATCCTATTTTTCACGAGCAGTTACCCACGTGCTTCAGCAACCCCTCCTTCTCACAGAAAGCATTTTAAAGCAGTGAGAATCCGGGAGCCAGGCAATGTCACCGAGGGAGTCAGCCTTTTCTGTAGAGAGTAAAACTGTTTCAAAGCTATCAAAAGAAAACAACCTGCTGGTTGGCTAACAACTGGAATTATAAAATAGAAAAAGAAATCCTTAGATCTTTTTCTTAATAAGAGTTTTCAATGTGAGGCTGTTTGCTAGCATTTGGAATTGAGTCACAGTCCCTGCCATATTTTAACAGCATTTATTCCCAGAGCAGACACGTAGAAATAAACGCACACACTGCAAACCTGGGCCGGAGCGCGATCGGTCCGCACCCGGGGGCCTCCTCACGGGGGTCGGGGCCCGAGCCCCGAGGCCAGTCTCTGCGCAGCCTCACCCCACACAGGAAACGAGGGTACTTACGCAGCTCGCCCACTTTCAGGATCTCACACAGCATCTTGGTCAGCTCTATGCTGCTGCGGCCAAAGGGACACTCGTGCTTATCTTCCCGGCTACTGTTCTCGAGCACAATCTGTGAGCAGAAAAGGCGACAGGTCACAGGGGGAAGGGAGCTTATGTCAGACACCAAAGACGCGGACTCCATTATAACTGAGAACTAGATTCTCTCCGGACCACCGAGCTAAGGCTCCAGGGGCCGGGACCAAACCGTACTCGCAGTGTCTCCTCGGTACGTAGAACCGAAAACTCTGAGGTTTCTCAAATATCCTACGTCAGGCACGTCCAACCTGCGGCTCAGGTGGCTCTGAATGTGGCCCAACGTAAACTCTTAAAACATGAGATTTTTTGCGACCCTTTTTTAGCTCATCTGCTATCGTTAGTGTGAGTGTATTTTATGTGTGTCCCAAGACAATTCTTCCTCCAATGTGGTCCAGGGAAGCCACAGGGACGGACACCCCTGCCCTTGGCTATGAACTCTGGGGTGGCAGCATGGTGTGTCACTCATTCGATCAACAAGGGTAACTGTGCACCCGTTATCTCCCAGGAAGACACCACCAAGTGCAGAACAAGACAGACCAGGGGTCTGGCCTCGCCGAGCATCCACTCTAACTGAGGGAGAGAGAACAGAAGAGGTGACCGGTGGATCACCAGTGCTCCGAACGCCGGCGCAGGTGGTAAGGGGTAAGGGGGAGGGTCTGTGGAGGGGAGTTCAGGTAACCCGGCGAGGACCGGGAATCAAAGGGCGAGCACAAATGTGCCGTGTCCCCGGCGTGCCCTGTCCCCGTCAGCGAGGAGGAGCTTCCCTAGCAGCGGCTTCGTGGGCAGAGCCCGAGTGGCGGACGGTGGGCTTCGACCCGGCCAGCGCACCGCCTGGTGCACAAGGGCAGGGGTCTGCGGCTGGGCGGGGCTGCATTTTGGGTTCCAGGACTCTGAGGGCAGCGGAGGTAGCCGGGGCTGTGTGGGGTGTCAATCTAAGATTCCGAGAGGCGACCCGAGAGGTTCAGGCAGGACAGTGATGTGACCTGATTTGGTCAGAAACAGAATGCTGCGCTTGTGGCGAGTGGAGACTTGGGAGTAAGGAAGGAAAGCAGAGTCCTTCTGGGGGGTAGCAGGGAGCGACGCCTGACAGACACCAGGGCGACGCAGCCTGGGCCCCCCCCAGTCACTCCGCACACAGCGAGTATCACAAAGGGACGGAACCTCACGGAACATTCCATGAGGAAGAAGGCTTTCAGGAAAGAGAGAGAAAAGGAAGAATATTTGGAAGAAGGCAGGAAGGAAGGGGAGGAGAAAACAGGAAGTGCCGATTTAGAGAGACAGTCGGGGTCCCAGATAGTGAAGTCATGTGAGGGAGCACAGCTGGGACTGTTTAAAGCCAAAGGAGGGGGATTTTAATGAGCATGTGCTTCAGTGGCTCTCTGCACAGGCCACGACAACACACGCACACGTTACTGTGTGCACTGACGGTCCCCCCAGTAACGAAGCAATCGTTTCAATCAGGACATTCCTCCCAGCACCGCACTGGTAACGGCTGCAGCACAACGCAGAGGGTCTGCAGAGGGCAGCTGCCGGGCCACCTAACGCACGAGGCAGTTTCCCTAGCCGGTATCATGACCGCTCGATGCCCCCGTGACTGCCCGGGAAGTCGGGGGGCGTCATGGCGTGGGACGTCTCAGGTTGGCTGCCCATGCTCCCTGACAGTTTGCCCAAACGCCATCACGAACACACAGCCTTTACGGTCCTTGGGATTTCCGATCAGAGTCCTCCTTTCCGTCTCTTCAGGAAAGGTATGTTCCGGGTTGGTGGTTGTTTCGTTGGTTTGTTTTCTCTCTGTAAAAGCTGCATGTCAACTCCAAAGAAACCCCTTCTCCAGGCAAGCAGGGAACCGCCACTGTGGGGGTCCCTGAAGGTCCCATTCCCTGAAGGTTCCTCAAGGGCTCTTCCGGACGAGGTGCCTGAGCACAGTCCTGTCTGGTTCTAACCAGGAATCCCAATTCAGGGAAGCAGGAGGGGAGCACAACAAACTCCCCATCCATCAGAGAACCTTTATTTTTTTTTTGAAATTGTGTCTCTGAGACAGCCACTTGTGTCAAGAAGCGAATCTGAACCTCCTGATGATGGACAAAAAAAAAAAAAAAAAAAAAAAAAAAAAAAAAAAAAAAAAAAGACAAAACGGAGCCGAGAGGAGACAGAACGTAGGGACAGGAGACAGGTAGTTTACAGCCGCTCGGGCTCCCAGCGAGGACGCTTCCGCGAGTTTCACATTAACGTTCTATTAACATTTCATGAGCGCATCAATATTTAATGAGGATGGGATCTGCATACGCGGTAGGTAGAATTACTGCAGCCAATAAAGTGGTCCAGAATCATTTCCAAGGCACAGTTTATTAGCAGGCACTAAATTAAGGAGCAATTTAAGTAATCAATATGTAAATCAGCTTGCAGCAGGCCTACGGGGTTCTTTAAGGAGCCGTCCATCTTATCGCATTTGCCCACCTCCAGCAAACAAACCTTCCTGACTGACGTCCTCACACCCGGCAGGCTCACCCATCTCCACGGTTCCCTGGGCGTTCTCAGGGTGTTTTCAACATTCTCACAGACAGGTTTCAGACAAGGCCAGGCTGATGAATGGTCCCAGTTACGTATTATCACTACATACAGAATGACACAGAATTCTTAAGCTGGACGGTGTTTTGTGTTTTGTTTTGTTTTGTTTTTAAATAATCTAACACACTGAGAGATCTGTATTCAATGCCAACACTCTGGTATTAACCATGCTCACCGAAGACATTTTGAAGTTTCATTTAGAAACATCAAGACTTACTTTTCTTCTTAATTTTTCCTCGCTCTTCGGTTATAAGAGAGAATGTGCTGGAACAGAAACCACAATGGATGGAGCTCCTGACACCTGCTACTATCACCTTAGAACACGCTGGACACCAAAAGAAGTTGTTAGCTGTCTGCACGTTTTACAAAGTGAAACACGGGGTATTTCTTCAAAATTAAGCATGAGACGTTTTATAAAATACTTTCTAGTTTGCAAGGTGTATTTACACATAGTCTATCAACTGATCCCCAGTAAGTCCATACGAGGCCCAAGGTAGTAATTATTACTATTCTCTTCAAAATGCTGGGCCAGGAGGGAGAGGTGAGCTGCTTGGATCACAGAGTAGCCTAGGTCGGTCCTGGAAGTTAATTTTTAAGGTCTGCAGTTTCCAGAGCTCTTCCTGCCCCATTAGTTCACTTATTGCCATAGGACTCAATGGACTGCGTGCGTGTCTGCAGAGGCTGAGAGAGCTCTGAGGAAGGTCCTCCACCTCACCGGAGTGCGTCTCTAAGTCCCACACCTCCTGGACAAAGGTGTAAGGTTCTCGCTTATCTCATTTATCCCTGGAGATGAGCGACGATCTCAGGGTGAGTGACCACGGCCGCTGCAGAGGCTGCCCGCAGGCTTTATTTCCATAGAGGCCGAGGTCCCCTCGGAAGGCTCTGTTTCTCCAGCTTCTCCTCCAGTGGTGCAGACGGTGTGGGCGTGCCCATCGAGGCTGAGCACTCTAGTGCCGCCTCCTTCTCTGACTCCTGGGACCACCCTTGCCGTCTCCGCGGGGGGCATCCTGGTGCTGGCTTATCTCCAGCTGGCTGTCCCCAGCACACTTCCCTCCCCTGTCTGCTGAGCTATGCGCCCCTGGGCCAAGTCCTGTCCTTCCTGCTTTCCCTGCACCAGCCCTGGGGCCTCAAGGGCCTCTCTCATCGCTTCACGTGTACAGAGCTTTCTTTTTCATGCTGCTTCGACTGTATCAGAGGGACCCATGAAGCAGAGTGGTCTCCTCAGAGCCCACCAAGGACAGGGTGTAAGTGTGTACTATGTTCTCTCCAAAGAGAGGGGATCGGCTGTCTTGCCCCAGCTAGGACACAAGCCACTATGGGAAGCACTGCTTATGCAAAGAGCCTGGGCAAGACCAGGGTGAGTTCGCACAGGGCGTGCTGTCACGTCTTTGCCGGACGGACAGACGCTCCAGGAAACCTGCCCCGTAGCACGGCCGTGCACTGTGAGTCACAACACGAAGGCTAAGTGCCAAAAACAGACTTGACCGTGCGGGTGTTTATTATCTTGTGACTGCCTTCCCCCTCCGACTCCCGTGAGGCCCTTGGCTGACACTTCATATAGCACCTCCAGTAGCAACTAACCCGAAAGCAAGACTGCAGTGAAACTGGCTGTCTGAGGACAGGCCTCGGGGGACATAGGAAAGTAAGCCAGAGGCTCTCCCCATTTCAGCACGTGAAACATATGAATTAAGTGGCCATGTCGTGACTGACTTAGGCTATGAAGTCCCACGTGCTCATATTCAAGGATTACAGGGTGCTACAGGCACTGAGAATGAGCAGGAGCACCAGAGAACAAGTCACGGCCAGGTGCCCTGGGTGATAAGTCCCAATACTGAACAGTCACGGTCACCGTGGGACACCCGTCCTCAGGGTCTTGTCAGCCTCACACGTGCTGCTGAAACCCATCTCCTGGCCCACCAGAGGAAATGCTGATCTTCTCCCTCATTCAGCCAACAAATAAACACATGGCTGTACCTTCATCAATGAGGTGCCCTCCCCTCGCAACAGAGGAGTAGTTCTGCATTAATAACAGAATCATGGAACACCCCAGAATGAAGCATTAGTCCTTAGATCACATCAGCAAGACCCAGACCTCTCCTGGGGTCAAAGGGGAAGCAAGCTTGGGGTCCTCTCAAAGAGACTTGGGAGCCACGAGGGAGTCACTTCTCCTGGGTCTCCCATTAGTGCAAATACTAATGGGGATTGGGCCCAGAGCCCAGAGAGAAGCATTAGAGAGAACACTGAGATGCCTTACGGAGGTGGGGGGGTGGGGCTGCGCAAGGGCTTCACTGCCATCATGGCTTCTGAGCAAGTGCATAAAACCAAACCAACATGCCTAAGCCCTAATAAGACGGTTTAAAGGGGCAGAGGACAAAGGGCATTGTAATTATAGAGAGTACGGCACACAGGAAAGCAAGCCAGAACACATCAGAACCCGAGGCGGCCCGGCCACCTGATTCCCCACCCACACGTCACAGATAACAGAAGTGAGCCCCGGAGTAAAGATCCCAACAGAGATAGCTTCCAAGGTGCAGACAAGCAGGCAGAGAAAGGGAAGGAGCAGCGCACATCTACCGAGAACGTGTGGTGCCCAGGCCTCCTTCTACACGCTTTCACTGACGTCACATTTAAGGTGTGGGTGCTATCTCACGACAGACACACGGCACCCGCCCCTTCACAGGCAGAGGAACTGACGCAGAGAGGCTGTGCAGTCTGTCCCAGGTTACAACGTAGCACAGAACCAAAGAGGCAGCAAAGGCACTTGGGTGGCCCGACCCCAGAGCTCGCGTCCTTGGTGACTGATTCCTGCCAACACACCACACCCTCTCCTACCAAAGAAAAGGAGTGAGACCGCCGTGAACTTTGGTCAGGAAAGTCCTTAACACGGCAACAGACAAGTCGACAGCGCTGTGACTCTAGACAGAGATCATTTTCCAGGATCTACTAACAGACTTGGCGACTTCATGCATTTTCTTTCACCTAGAAGTTTTCTCCCATAAAAATGAGGACAGAAATACCTACGTGCTAAGGGCTGCAAAGATTAAGTGAAAACAAAAAACAGAGGTAAAGATGTCCGAGTGCCTGAGACGTCTCAGACACTCAATAATGAGGACAACTGGTCTGCTATTGCTACAATAATTGTTGTGCATGGCCTCCGTTCCAGGTGTTACCATTTGCTTTACTGACGTAGTCTTACAGCCCTAGGGCAAAGCACCTGAAACACACACACACACACACGCACGCACACAACAGAAAGCAAAACACAACTGCCATAGAGATTATTCATCTCGTTCTTCAGCAAAATAAGGACTCAAGTGGAGTAAACATTGTTTCCAACACAGGCAGGTTCCTGAAGTTCTTCCACCATCTCTTCCGAACCGCGTTTTCACACTTGAGGGGGCATCAATATCTGCATCATCAGGAGGGCTTATGACACACAGACTGCTGCCCTATTCCCCTAAACTTTCATTCTGCAGGTCTGCAGTGGAACCAAAAAAGTAGGCTAGTAGGTAAACCAAACCCCAAATTCTTCTGATGCACTGAGGTCACGGAGGGTGGGGGTATTAGCAAAGCATTTCAGAGAACGCTTAAAAATTATATTCTCTTAAAAAGAGAAAATAAATGCTCCACCTGCATCCCTTCCCTGATCCTTAACTGGCCAGTCAGAGAGAGAGGCAGCTGACTCAGGTATGTCCAGGGCTGACGAGCCAGGTGGGGATGGGGCCAATGACACCATGCAGTGGAGATGCACTGGCTGAGTTAAGAGTGTGACCAGGAAAAAGAACACCTGGAGTAGAGTGTGCGAAAACTTCAAGAGCTGTGTCCAAGGGCAAAAGAACAGTGCATCCGGGAAAAAGACCAAAACAAAACAAAAAAATGCACAGGAGGTCAGGGTGGTGGAAAAAAACACAGTAGAAAGCACACAGAGAGCGAAGATAAATAACAATCTGGACCATGAGAAGAATGGTAGAAAACCCAGCTAATGAGGTGAAATCCTTCCAGAACAAAATTAGGCAATTGCACATACAGAGGCATAATAAAAGCCATAAATATAAGATGGCGAGGAATTGACTGGGTAATGGTGTAGTAATTAAAGCCTGGCGGTTCATAATAGACCCGAACTGAACATTAATCAACCAAAAAGGAACGCTGCCTGCGCTCTGATAAACTGCAACAAAAAACGAGGGGTGCGTGGGACCCCCGAGAGACCCCAGCCAGGCTGTGCTGTGAAGTGCCCCCTGGAGGATGAAGTGCGGAAGCACAAAGAGGGGAAAGGACTAAGTAAGGGCAGGGACAACTTGACTGCACAGGGACCCTCATGCCACTGCATCAGAGCAACTGGGCTAGAAGACACCCCTTCTCGTGACGGGACGTGTGTTCCCGGGCCCAAAGATGGCACAGGTGTGGCACGCACCTGTAGACATTACTATAGGCTTGGAGCGGGACCATCTTGTGTGTTTCAAGTAGTGGTTCTCTGACTTGAACGCGTATTTAGAATCATCCAGAAACTTATGAAAACAGATGGCTGGGCCCCACCCCTAGAGTTGTGACTCCATGCTGGGTTGGAGGCTCTGCATTTCTAAGTTCTCAGGACCACACTTCACGAACCACCGGTCTAAAGTTACGTCATGTCTATATTCCCAGCTTCCAGCATCAGACACAGAAAGCGATGACAGTGGGTGGGAGGAGAAATAAATCTGACTTCGGTGTTAGTTCTTCCTGTGACTAATAAAAATATCATCCATAAGAGTTCAAATTCCGAGACAATGTAGACTGGTGGCTGGCCAGGGCTGGGGGAAGGGAGACGGGGAGCAAATGCTTAATGGGTGTGGGGTGTCCTTTTGTGGGGGGTGATAATGTCTTGGAAGGAGACAGAGGTGGTGTTTATACAACATTGTGAATGTGCTAAATGTTGCTGAGTAGTTCACTCTGAAGTGGCTAATTTTATGTTACATGAACTTGACCTCGATTGAAAATAGAGGGAATGCACATGCAGTGATGACCACATGCAAATTCTCAAGTGTTGCACTCAGTTGATCCTCACAAGCCATCAAGGGGTGGCCTGCTGGGGAGGAGGAGCCAGGTGCTGGGGTGTGACGGGCGTGCCCGCCGCCGGACGCCACAGCAAGCCACCCGACTTTGGCACTGAGGTTGGGACTGTTTCTGGGTGGCCTGGGAGGTTTCTGTTTTCTGGCCAGGGTTTAGGACTGACCAGATAGTGACAGTCAAGGTGATGGCTCAGAAAGGGCCTTGGGACACCCAAGGACAGCCACACTGGCTCTGGGAGGACAGTGATGCGGGAAGGCCCTCGAAGCACTCCGGCGTGGTACCCGCACGCTGCTTACATGCAGGCCGCACGCGCTTCCTCGAGACTTCTGGTGCGCGCCCACGGGCATCAGCATTTGCACGCACGCCCTACCCTCCGTCTCCTCCATCTTTCAAGCACTCACTGATCACCTAAGGACCTCGTGAAGATGCAGGTCCTGACCCAGGACACTGGGTCAGCCTGGGGTCAGCCTGGGGTCCTGCATTTCCAGCCAGCAACCAGGGACACCTGATGCTGGAGACAAAGGACCACATTTTGGAAGGGAAGAGGCTACATGTCCCCAAATCTCCCCTCGGGATTCTGGCCCCACTGTCTTCCACACCCTCTGACCCATTCCTCCAACAAGTATCGCTTCGAGCATTTGTTATCGCTAAGGGACTCGCGAGATGCTAAAAACACCTAGATGAACCACGTATCATCTTTAGGGGCTCACACTGTGGTTGGAAGACACGAGGAGGAGGGGCAGCTTTCCGCTTGCTGCGGACCTCTCTGACCCGTCTCTGTAGCACTTGGTTTTTTATAAGGGGGTGTTCCTTCACGTGAGGCAGGTGCGTGCGTGTGGGGGGCCACGGGCAGGCAGGGCCAGCTCCGTCCGGAGGGCAGGCCTCGAAGGAGAAGGCACTGACTCCAGACTCTCACCTCAGGTAGCTTTTTAACATTCCCAACCAGAGGTGAGTTCTGGGATGTAATAAAGATTAATTGCAACTGAGAAACAGGTCCCGAGTGAAGTCAGAGATGCCCTTCTGCATTTTGGGCAAAATTAGCAATAAATCACCAGATCACAGGGTGGCATTTGGACTCGCTCAGCGTCGCGGGGCTGAATACAAATGCCTCCTGTCTCCTTTGGTGGAATGCAGAGACACCGCGACGTCGGTGCTGTCTGACAGTCGCTGTTGGATGAAAAATTAGGCTTGACATTTCTCAAGCCTGATTTCTTCCTGGGGAACTGTCACCAGTGTCTTACCAGTTATTGTAGCCTGAAAGCCAAGGTATACTCCACATGTACTTTTTTTTGAAACGTATTTAGATAGAACTTGCTTTACTAAACAAGCACATTCTATGGAACAAATTCCCGCGAGTCAGACGGCACCTCGTTTCCTCACTCGGCTCAGAGACGCGTACCCCCTCCGGTTTGGGGGAGTGAGCCTATGGCGACGGAGCGGGAGCACAGGGAGCTACTTCCTTTCACCTGCTTCTGGACGGTCAGACACCGACCTTCTGGAAACCCTTTCAAATAGAAAAATGTTAATTTTCTGATTACATAATCTCTAATACACATTCAATTAGCTGCTGCAATGGGCAAGTTATTTACTGAAAACTAATTCAAAAATTAAGGTTGCTTTACTTGACTTTAAGGCATGCGAAAACATTCTGTTTGCTATTCAAATCTGGCTTTTCAAATGAAATGCATCTCATTCCATCTCATTCTTAGGAATATCTAAGCATCCCCCATCGTGGCTGCTTCCGCGAAAGGAGAGATCTTTCCTGTGGGACAGTCCCCCTCACAGAGCTACGTCCACATGGGTTTTCCTCCTGCAGAAACTGCTTCGCCTGACACATGGCACCCCTGTCCTGCACCTGTCAGAGCTTCCCTTCTCCTTCCACCTGACCCAGCGTCACACTGTCCCCCAAAAGTCACGCAATTCCCTCCTCTCACATCCCACAGCCCGCTGCCTGCATGTCACGCACGGTGATTCTCACTTTCCACCACCAGCTGAGAAGTGCAGGTAACCCCCGTACGACACGGCCGTTCGCCCCCTAAACGTGCCGAGTTATGCAGATCCATGCCACACGAAACAAGGAACCAGTCCGCAAAAGGGGGTCAGGCTCCAAGAATTTTAAAAAAATGCTATTATATTTGTGTAAGTATATTTCTAAGGTATTTTAATATGTTTATTAAAGCAATTTTCACCTATGTATAATGTAGTAAAATGAAAAACAGTTTTAAAATGCATGTACTTAATATTCCACGATCAAAATGGATTTAAAATTCTAATACATTTTAAAATTCTGCAGTCCAATCTGATACGACATTCATGCTCAAATGAAAAATTTCAAATGAGGTATTTTTTGCTCTTAAAAGCCCTCACTCCGGTCCAGGTTGTTCGGGGAGCTCTCCATTCCCGAACCGTGGCAGAGCGAACCCACGTTACAGGAGCGCCGCATGGCGGGGGGCTGCCTGTACACGTGGCTGACCTCCCTGGTGGGGCAGAGCTGGAGGGCAGGAACCACCACTCAGTCACCAGTGACTGTCACTCCACATCAGGGTCACATGCGCGCTCAGCACGTCCTAACAAAACAGTTACTGAACCAGTGAATGCACGTACGGGGTACACTCTGGCCTCTTGGCCAGCAGTGTCCCCGAGAGTCCAGTGGGCACCTCTGTCCATTACGGTGAACACCAACTTGCCTGGTTTTAGCACGAGGGTTTCCCTAAGTTGTCATTTCTGTGACATTCACAGACATCCTGAGTTACAATCGCCTTCGCATCCCCTGCCATCCCTGCCCCCCATTCTGCCTCCTTGTGGGTGTGACCAGAAGCAGTGGCTTCTGCGATGCTGCCAGCAACCTGCAACCTCACCCTTCCCTTCGTCGTGGGGTGCTCCGGCCCAGAGTTCCCCAGCAGGTGGAGCACGGAGCCGCACATGGAGCCCACACAATGGGGGGGAAGTCCTGTAGAAACTACCTGTGTCCACGGCATGTGTCCCCCAGGGAAGATGAGGCCATGGTGAGGGACAGACTCGGGAGGGAGCCAACACCCACTTTTCAAAGGTCTTTCAGGGCGATGGGGCGCCCACCTTTGTGCGTGGTGAGAACAATGGGGCGCTGGGGCGCGGGAAGTGTCCTCAGCTGCCGGCCGTCTGTGGGCAACACTTGGCGAGTATATGCCAGAAGCGCGTCCTGCGAATGACGGTGAGGGAGGATCGGCGAGAACCAAGTGCACGTGAGGACAAGGAGCCAGCCTGGGCATGTCCCCTCCACACACCCACAAGCCCCCCGAGTCCGGCGTGGTGGCTGGGGACCCGGGAGGGGGCTTCTTGCACAGGGGGCCAAGGACTGGCCCTGATGGTGGATGATGACAGGGAAACCTGCGCGTGTCTCCCGGGGCGCTGCCCATGCCAGCGGGGACCAGTTCTGATCCCAAGGTCCCTGTTCCAGCGGAAACAGGCCCTCCCCCCACGGCGCCCCAGTTCCTTGCCCGGTGACTGGCCCGCCGCCCAGCTAATTCCCTGACGCTTGCAGGTGACCCGTGGGCAATGGAAAACAAGAGACTTTGGAGCGCTCCTTGATAGCAAGATTAACGAGGACATTTTCCTTAATTACTCTGCAGCTGACAAAGCCCTCCGAGGACGGGCTGGGGAGGGAAGCGACCGGGACCAGCCCCGCGGGGGCCCTCGGAACGAACCAGCCCCGCCCACGCAGGAGGTCCCCGCGGCCTGCCACGTGATGAAGAGCCGGGGCGCGCCGGTGTCAGGGAGGTCAGTTGTCGCGCGGTTGTGACATCCCCAGAAGGCTTTCCTTCCTCCTCCATTCCGGAACCCTGTCTTTGAAAGAAACGGCACGCGTCCTAACAACGAGCTCCCGGTGGCCCGGGGGGGCCGGTCGGCCTGCTGTCTGTCTGGCAACCACAGGGGTGTGGAGTCCCACCCCTCAGTCACACCCCACATCCAGACCCTGCCCGCACCCAAAGGCACCCCACGGCGACGGACGCGAGTGCCCTTTACAATCATTTCACTGTGCAAACCTGACCCCTGACGGCGCCCAACGGCGTGAGGACGGGGAGGAGGAACGGCACACGCCACCCGCCCGCCGAGAAGGTCCCGCCAGGGAGGCTCACGTGGGGAAGAGGGGGTGAGAGCCCGCGTGTGGAGGGGAAGGCGGGGGGCGGGCCGAGGGCCGGGTGTGCTCCAGCAGGCCACCAGCACATGCTTACCTCCCAAAGACTGGGCAAGCCATCACAGCCGTGGTGGGAATATTTCTCCCTCCCAGAAAATGGCAAATCCCTTTTTTTTAAAGCTTACTAGCACACTACTGAATTAAATGTAAAGAACTACAATAAAATTCACCATCAAATCTGCGTGGGTCCCAATCCCAAGTTTGCCTTTTACGTCCGTTCAACGATGGACAAGTTACTTAACGCCTCTTGTCTCAGCGTCCACATCTGCAAAATGCGAATGATGATCGTGTCTGCCCTGTAGAGTTGTTGGAAGAATTTAATGAGGTAAATACACGCCATGTGCCCCTAACAGCACACAGCATACCTCATTACTCAGCCCATCCTACCTGTCATTCCTTCCTACCACATAAATGCCCCAAGCTCCCAGGCTATCAGCAGAACTGACCCCTTTGTGTAAATCAACTAACTAAACTTTGGTCTTCTCAGCCATTCTTTGATACAGAACTCCTGTCTGTCCACGTAACATGCACGTGCTCTTGTGCCTTTTGTAACTGAGGTTTTGTGTGAGGCATAAAACATCAGTCCTCACTAACTGTGGCTGTTCTGATGGCCCCATCAGCTCACTGAAAGGCAGGTATCTCCCGAGTCCGGTGTTAGTTTGGATCCTCTGGCACATGTCACTTACAGCCCCCAAGAACTTCGGCGGGAACTGCACGGGTTAGGTGTTGCCTTACAGCTGCTGCCTTGTCTGTCCCCCCATGCATTCCCCATGACATCCTACGGCAGGAGGTAAGTGTGGAGGCCACAGGGGCATAGAACACCTCACATCACCCTGTATGGCCCTGGAGGATGGCTCGTTAGTCAATGACGGGTAAGATTCCTCAAGGGAGAAACAACCTAAGACAGGCACAGTAGCATAGGGGCCATCAGGAGAGAGCTTGGGCTCTACAGAGGTGATGCACAGCCCCTCGCCCTCTCTGAGGTTAATCTTCCACCCCCTGGCTGCCTTGTGTCCCACGCTGCTCCAATGGTGACCTGACAGAACCATATCGGTCATGCTCCAATAGGAACGACTTAGGTACTGAGTCAACCCCCTGGGGTGGCTGTGGTACAGTGAGTCCTTGGGGCTGTGTATATGTGTAAAGGCACAACACGTGCTGGAACAACAGCCGTAAGGCATGAGAACCACAGACCTTGGAAAGAAGAAGGTTTTACTGCCCCCCAAAGCTTTACTTCCTCATCCTATCCATCAATAAAAGCTGTGCGTTGGCCTGATTCGGGGCTCTTTCAGTCCTCGAGGCTGGAGCCCCTTGGCCCCGCTTGTAATATATTTTTGGCTACCATCTTTCATCACTTCGTGCCGCCCTTCTCATGCTCCCACCGCTCGTGTCGTGCTGGATGCGACAGTCAGGGACTTAACACATCAACCCTTTAATCATTCATTTCATAAATAACTGAAATGGTCCAATGTGAGACAGTGAGGACAATGGGGACAAGGACAATGTTTGAGAGCGGTAATAATCAAATAATAAAACACATGATTATATAGTTCTAAACTGAGTAAGTGGTATGAAGGAAGAAACAAGGAAACACAACCCAGGAAATAAACAAGGAAATAGCCAAGAAGCCCGCAGGATGAAGTCCCGAGGCCCAGATGGGTGTGGGGTGGGCGACGGCATGGGGGAGGGGAGGGAGAGGCCGAGTCGGTGCGAACGGCGTGTGCTCGGGCCCCGTGGCACAGGCGCCCGCCATCCGACCAGGCGGCGCGCCAGCCCCCTTGACCCTGGTAACTCACGTCTGCGGACGTGGATGCATAACGTACGTCAGGGTCGTGGACTGTAAAAGCCTCCAGCGCAAGGGTCCTTGTACGAACAGTACTCGTCAGAACCAGCCAGGGAGAAGGTAGTTAGTAGGGCTGTCGTATCTGTTACTAACAGCATCTCAGTTGCTTTATAAAATATTGTCTATTATTTATGATTTATACTACAATTTGGAATCTTGGGTTTTACCAAGACAGGGAAAAAGTTGATAACATCAAGGTCAAGGTAAAAATAAAACTACCTGACAATGCCAAACCCTCCTGGGTCCACCAGGTGTATTGCACAGTTCCTAAGGGGAAAGCTATTTTTAGTGCAGACAATGGGACATTTGGGAACATTACCACCTAAATTTTATTATGCCAATAGAAAATGCCTTCTGACTCGGTGGGCAGGCTGCTAATACTAGCTGGCCTCTGGTCACATGAATACCATTTAAAAACGAAAGTCAGCAATGATTCACCGAGGTACAAGCATCAGCATATCTGGGGCAAGGTCATCTGGGGCCACGCCAACACGGTTGCTGCTGACTTTGTTTCCATTCCAAGACGGACAAAGACCAGAAGGACGGTGACAGCCTGGGGGCTTATAGCATCGTCAAGATGGAAGCCGACTTCTGGGGCTTTCTTCCTCCGGCCCAAAGCGCAACGCCGGAGCTCACGCAGGTGCTCACTTCACGGCGACGCCGCGGCGCTGGGGCCCAGCGGAGACGTAGCCGCGGGGAAGGCCCTGTGCCGCTCCCGCCCTGGTGCGGGCAAAGAGGAGACACACAAAAAGGTGAACTTAGAGCACGTGACAAGCATTACGCCTGGAGAAAAACGAACGGCGTGAGGTGGACGTGGAGCAAAGAGATGAAGTCACTACTCGGTGTCTGGTGGCGAGGAAGGGCCACGCCAAGCCCGCAGGAAGTGACGCGGGGGCCACGTGGCTCACTGCAGAACAGACTCTCAGGAGAGGAAGCAGCCCGCGCAGGGCCCAGAAGCTGCAGTGCATCCGGGACGCTGAAGGTCAACAAGGATGCTACGGACTGAATGGCGACCCCTCCCCCAAATCTGCATGTTAACGTCAAACTGTTAGTACCTGCATGGGTAACTATAATGTCCTGGGAGGCCGAGCCTCGGAGAAGCCAACAAGTTGAAATGGGGCCCTCGGGCTGGGGCCCCAATCCAATCCGACCTTAAGAGAACAGGAAGAGGCAGCGGGGGTGTGAAGACACGGCAGCATGCCACACCCACGAAACCACACCGATAGCACCGTGGTCTCAGCCTGCCAGCCTCCCAGACCCGGAGAAAGTAATTGCTATTGTTCACGGCAGTCCGCCTGGGGTATTTCGCTTCGGCGGCCCTGGCACAGTACTACCAAGGAGGTCTTTGTGGCTGGAGCTGAGGGAGGGTCACACAGATGGGCACAGAGACAGAGAGACTGACTGTTACGGAGCCTCAGGGGCCACGGCCATGACCCTGGGCTTTACTCAGAGTGAGATGAGAGCCACTGGAGAGTTCTGGGCAATGGTCACCCTGGCTTCCTAAGAGTCAGGCCGCTGCACTGAGGACAGAGGAGAGGAAGAGGGGCAGAGGCAGGAGGGACCAAGAGGAGACTACTGGCACCACAGGAGAGAGAGTTAACGGACTGCAGGACTGCGCAGGTGGTCGAGGTGGGGAGGGGAGGTGGCGGGAGGGTATGTTTTGAAGGTGGAGTGAGCTGGTTTTGGGGAAATCGAGAGTACCCCGCCGAGCCAGAGCACCACGAGCTGCTGGGCGGGTCTGTGTAGGCAGCCAGCACCCAGGGCCATGGGGCACAGAAACCACATAGTTCCGAGCAGGTGCGGCCAAGCTCAGCTCGGGGGAAGTGGATCCACTGATGGAAGGACATTTGTGACTTAATTCAACCGAACGCCAGGATTTCCGCCAGTGGGACCAGACCACCAGCTGCTCCTTATACTTCAAACATTATGTTTATTTATTTTTTTCCTACCAAAAAGCCAACGAGGGCACTCTGGGTTGCTGGTTGGACGTGTCAAGAGATGGGGCACTCTCAGCAAGAAAAAGGCTGAGCAAACTCTAAATCAGCACTTCTGCTCCATCAGAAACCTGAGGTCGCAGGGCAAACGGGCACCCTCAAGCCTGCAGAGACCGGCAAATACAGAAGGTCCCAACGTGCCAGGAGCAGAAGCCCCTGCTGGAGCCTGACAGGCGTACTTAGCGGTAACTGACTAATTGCTTGAGACCCGACCTGGACTAGCTTAAGAGGTAAGGACTCCTGGAGGCCCAGCCCTGGTGGGCGGGGGATGGGGGGGTCCCTACACTTTTGTAAGTAGTACCTCCGGAGCCCTGCCAAGTTCTCCAGATGAACAGCAGAGAAAAACACGTCCCTGGCTTCGATCACGGGCAGAGGAAATAAGCTCAGAGCGTCCCATCCTCTAACAGTGGCCTGCCCTCAGGGAAAACTGTTTCACCGGAGCCTAACCAACCCGGGGGAAGCAAACTGCCCGAGTCCAGCCACATTTAGCCTTCTTCTCTCATCTGAAAGAGGACAGCAGAATGGAAATGGACCCGTGGAGGTTGCAGCCCAAGGACACAGGCTCCTTAAAAGACTGAGACCCCATCACAGGGCTCCGGGACACTTCCCTCGCCCTATACTTTTCCCATCACGTCCACAGGATGCGTGTGCAAGAGTAACAGGAGATCACAGCGAAGAGAACCACGTGCCTCAGACCCTCCCGAAGCAGCATCTCTCAGGAGACAGAAAGACAACGGGAGAGACGAAACCAAGGACATCCAAGGACACTGCAGCCTCTGACACCTACAGCTACAGCCAACTGCAAATGCAGGCTGACTTCTAGCCGGACAGACATACAACCTCACACTAAAGTCCTATTTGTCTCAGTTCCTGTTGTCTAATACCTCACATCCAACTTTCAACCAAAACATTACAATTGTGATCAGGGCAGAAAGGGGAGAAGCAACAGCAGAGCCCCAGCACAGCAGCTACTGAGCTGGGCGCGGCGAAACTAAAACCACACGGTTAAAGGTGGATGCATGATCGAGGACAGCTGGTGGCAGCGCACAGACTCAATACGTGCTTATTTGCTTCCCTCGCACACTGAAACCTAAAAACGGACTGCGAATGGAGAGAGAACCAGTTCGGAGAAAGGAAGGGAAGATTATACTGGGTCTGAGACCCCAGGACCGTGACTGCTGGCTAAGGACACCTCCAGTGAGGGTGTCGCCCACATGTGAGGCTGTCTGTGGTTTCTAATCTTGAAGTTGACCCTGGGCTCAGGTTTGCTGTGTGCCGACTGCATACAACTGATTACACAGCTTGTTTCCATGTTTTCTCAAGCAATGCATCTCTGTGTCTTAAAATCTGTGTTTCATTGTTTAAAAAATAAAATAAAATAAAATAAAAACAGAAAAACCTCTAGACAGAATTAAGTAAAAATTCTGAAACTAATCTCCAGCTTGGGCTGGGAGGGAGGGAGGGTGACACAGATAGCATCCATGTTTTAGACCTGCTTCAGATGCCAGGTACCAAAGCCAGTACCAAAAGAACCCAGGGGGTGTGAACACACACAGTGCAAGAACCCAGGGGGTGTGAACACACACAGTGCCAGAAGTCAGCAGCGTCTGGGGCCCTGCCTCCCTCAGATGACGGGTCTTCGGAGATAAAGCCCAGGCCACACCGCACAATGACCTCACCCTGAGGCCTGGCGCGTTCCGTTCACATCATCGGCTTTGGAAGTCAGAAATCCTGCCTTCCGGCGCAATTAGTAAATCTAATCACATACATTCACGCTCTCCAGGGGCCCTGATTCAGTTTGGCAGGAACAGCTTGGATAGTCACAATCAATGAAATTAATGCCACTACTTTAAAAACTGAAAAAACAAAAAACTGTACCTAAAAGTAAGCCTCTAAACTGTGGACCTTGGTCAAAGAAAGAATAAAAATAAAAGTATTTAAATCAGTTGTTAGACAAAGAGTCATTTTCAAGTCCCAGCAAGGCCGGGCCTCAGGTCACCCAGAAGAAAAACGTCACTCAAGGAAAAAAGCCGCCTCGACGCGAAACTTGTGTTTAACTGGCAACGTATAATTTCATTAAAAAAAAAAAAAAAATTAGGAGCAACTGCTGCTGAAGCCGCCTCAGGGACAAGGGGAGGGGACGATCTGCCAGCACTGTGGGAACAAAACATGATGGGCCGCCGAGCTTCGTTCCCGTCGTTCGCTTCGCAGCTCAGTGTAATTACACATTACGCTCTGTCCTATAATTATGTCGCTTAGGAAACTGCCAACATCCCCCCTGAACTGTGAAAAGTTCCCTCGTTTCTTCTAGAGACTCAGCACTGCCTCCGTCCGCACCCCACCTGCGTGCACGTGGGGTACGTGGCCCGTGCTCTCTTTAAATGCAGGCGTGAGGGCAGTGCGGGCCCCCTGGCCCCCTGACGTACGGTGTGGGGGGCTGACCACGATGGGCGCCCCAGAAACATGTGTCGACGATAAGACCCGATGACATTTTTTTTTTCTTTAAAATTTACAGCTGGAGATTCTGCAACACATGCCTGTTCCTTTCCCTGCTCTCGGGAGGCTGCAAGTCAGGTCCTTTATTCTCAGCGAGAGAACGAGCACAGAACACGAGAGCAGCACCTGCTGTCCAGGTGCTGATGACGGGGATGGAGGGACAGCCGACACTGAGCACGTGGCCAGCAGACCCCAGGGTCGGGGGGACATTCATTAAGTACGACTTATGAACTGGGAAAGGGAAAGGCAAGGACAATGGTTTGAGCACCTACTGTGTGCCGACAGTGCATCCAGGATGTCACAAAGGTCATGGCAGTCCATTGGGAGCAGTGGCCACTAGCCTGAGTCCCGCAAGTACCAGGCGGACAACTAGAACACATGAAGCAGCAGATGGAATATAATAGGGAGTTCCAGGCTCAGGTTATTTGGAGGGGTGGCATGCATGCCCTGCCCACAGGCAAATCAGTCACCACGTGAACTGCGGCCGCATCCCCTACGTGAATCTACAAAGCCCTAAACGGCGCAGGCTTGGACACCAGAAGCCGACTGGTTTTAGCTGTGTGACCCCGGGCAAAACACCTAACTTTTCTGTGTGTTTCCTCACCTGTGAGCTGGACATGACGGCAGTGCCAACTTCACGGGGCTGTTGTGAGAAAGTGACTGACAGTGCTCAGCACAGTTGCTATGTCATAGCAAGCTCTGTGTTTGCTGTTATAACTACGTTTATGTGCTCTGACACAGGAGAGAGAAGTTAAAAAGAACTTACCCAGAATAGCTTTGAACCTCAGGTGGACCTCAGTGGACGGAGTGATCTAGGTACTGGAAGAACAGGGTACACAGGCTACCTTAGCTTCCCACCTCCGGAAGCATCTCCGCGAAGATTGCCAATGATGTGTACTAAGTACCCAACATGTGTAAGGGCTAAAAAGATGGTCGCTTTTCCCCTGCTGGGTCATCCCACAGAATTTTATTTTCAGCACTGTCCCAAGAACCAGGCCTTTATTTCCTTTAAGCAACCTCATTTTTGTGTCAGTCAAATATCTGGTGGTATGGCACAACATAGGAAAAAGATGGCCTTCGTTTTTAAAGAACTTACAGTCCTATAAACACAATGTGATGCTGCACATGAGGTTTATAATAAAACAGAAAGGGAAGGCCTGGCCATCACGTGTTTGAAAACCTTTGGTTTCCTTGTCATCACTGCCTGCTTCCTGGCTGAAACTTGGCTCCCACAATAGCCAGCATGAGTTGAACCAAATGGAAACCAAGTCATTTGGGTTTCTCAGTAGTTGCAGTGAATAACTAAAAAATACCAAGAATATATATTCTAAGTCTAAAGGTTTTATTTCCAATGGAGCCAATAAGCTTGTCACTCCAAAACGAGGGGAGGGAAAGCAAAAGAGAAAAACAAACAAACAAACAAAAATAAAACACACGACACGCTCAGCTCTGTGCTACCATCCTGTCTGTGCCATAATGACAGCAGGACTGTAGGAGTGAGCCAAGCTCTGCCCCCCACCTCTCACAGAGACAGCCTTGGTGGGGAGAGCTGGGGAGGGAGGGGTGGCATCTGCAGAAGAAGTAAAAGCAGCTACGCCCAGAATAATTAAGACCCAGAAGTCTGAGATCAGGCAGTGACCCCAGATTTTACTCCAGGCACAAGTACACAGCGTTTGAGCTGGCGTGACAGTGGAGGGTGTGCGCGTGCGTGTCCGTGCGTGACGTGACAGTGGAGGGTGTGCGCGTGCGTGTCCGTGCGTGACGTGACAGTGGAGGGTGTGCGCGTGCGTGTC
>PVJL010011596.1:0-41828 GCA_004026885.1 Lyroderma lyra
AGAGATGAACTCAATCAATCGCTGTGGAGAGTGGGTGGTTTTATTCCCAAACCCACCAGGGACCCAAGGAGACTAGATTTTTGTGCATTTACCCTCACCCCCATTTTTTATTTTTTTAAATGCATTAAAAGTTGTGCTAGTCTCCTTTGCTGCATGGACTTCAGACTGCATGATATGCAATAAATCTCATTTTAGATGATTTAGAGTTTAAGTTTTTGTGTCTGGGGGCATTCATGGGGCCACTTTCCTTGGGAAAGGCTTGGAAAGGTTCGTTTGCCCTCAGGTTGTGTATCTGAAGGAGGGGTACCCTTGCGAAAAAAGGGAACTTAGATGCTACGTACCCGAATCAGACTGAGGTCTTCAGATTATTTTAAAAATGAACTTTTATCAAAATCTATTTGCTGCTCAGAGCTGGCTGCCTGACTGCCTGCCTTAGTTGTGTCCTGTTTGGTTGAGGGTCAAGAGAGTATCTGTCACAGAGAAAGCTGTCTCTACCTTTCAAACAAGGACCCAGGTAAATCCCTCCACTCCTGCCTTGGCACAGGCTGGTACTCTTGAGTTGCCTGCTGTGGCCATACCATGACATCTCCCATGGAGGGCAGCCTGAGCCCCTTGTCAGCCAGCAGATCAGAGGGGTCTACAGCTAGGTCTTATGTCCTATTGATGCAGGAAGAATAGAGCATTCCATTTTGCTGGCCATAGAGGTCAGGGGTGAGCTACTGTCCTAACTTTACCATGCCATCTTTCAACTAGTATGAGGCCTGTTATGGGAAGATCAGAGAACTGGGTGCCAGAAAAAGTAGGAATTCACTTCTCTGGCAGTAATATGCCATGAAATCTTGGGAAACTCCCTTTTCTTTGGGAGTGTCTCAAGGTATGAGGTGGGGATGAGGAAGAGGCTTTAATATTAAATGATTTCAAGTCTGACGCTATTCCCCTTATAATTCCCCTCATGAAATGCTCCTGCTGTCTACTACGGTACATATTTGGACGTCTGTGTCATCTGTGAGGGCTGTCCAGAAAGTATCCAGCAATGCAATATGAAAAATAGAGGCATTTATGGATGGATTTTTTCTGGACAGCTCTCATATTTCACCTAAAATCATTTGCCTATGTGTACTTCAACTTATTCCACAAGAAAAATAAAGATTTGCATTGAAAACGTATACAATGAAATAATAAAATGTGACAAATCAGAATTAGGAAGAATATTACATAAGTGACTAGGAAATCAGCATCATAAAAAAATATTCAACACAGTTGCTGAATTAGGTTTCACATTTCATCCTCGGCTTCCTGGCCACCAAACAAAAACAGCTGGAACCAGGTAAGAGAGTCACACTGTAAAGAAAAGAAAAACAACATTCTTTAGCAAAAGCAAAGATATTACTAGTTTTAAGGTTTAGGATACATGGTAGCCCTCCAGTGCCATCAGGGAAGGTGAAACATACTATCACCATGATAAGTCAGTAAGTCTACCGGGGTGAGTCTGGGGCAGCCCCACAAGCATCTGTCCCAAATTCATTGCCTCTCCTCCTGTGCCCAGTTACCTTCATTCTAGATGTGGACTTCCTCTGAAGGGGGTTATCTGGCCTTTACCGCTGCCCTGGACCCAGCCATGTCTCAGTGAGACTCGCAAGCACTCACACTGATAGCTGTGTGCCCAGCCCCACGTGGACAGAATGCAAGGAAGGGAGTGAGCTCAAGTGCAAAGAAGGGTCACTGGCCTCAGAGAAAAGGTAGAAAGAAGCTCAGCTATTTCATTTCCTGGCTAACCCCCTATGTTGAGGCCACTGCACTATCCCACCTTGCTGCTCTTGATTTCCTAAAAACTTAAGCATAATCGGAAATGCGGGTCAGTCTGTGGGTTTCGA
Organism: Lyroderma lyra; assembly: GCA_004026885.1. Taxonomy (NCBI): domain Eukaryota; kingdom Metazoa; phylum Chordata; class Mammalia; order Chiroptera; family Megadermatidae; genus Lyroderma; species Lyroderma lyra. The sequence continues at coordinate 1,875 of PVJL010011596.1, forward strand.
TTTTTCCCTAGACTTCCATTCGTATTTGGGGATGTTCGATCAGTTGTGATTGGCAAGCAGCTTTCTTGCTGAGCACGTTCCCTTTAAATTTCCCCGCCAGCAGGGCCCATGTGGGTGTAAATGAACCCTTTGGTGCAGCCCAAGAGAGCCCCTATCTAATACCCAGCACGATCCCCTTACATCCGGAGCACTCTTTAAACATCTTTCCTAGCACTTGCAGCTTTGTCCTCCCTAGGCCTTCACGGTGACCCTGTAGGGGAGACAGGAAGAGGGATTGTCATCCCTGTGTTGCCAATGGAGACATGGAAGGCCCAGTGAAGTGCAGTGACGTTCCCAAGGTCACTCCATGAATAGGGGTGGAGTTGAAACCAAAACTTTGGTCTCCTGACCTCCCTTGCATACACAGTTGCTTCCTGGCCAAAGATGGGTGTGTGGGTGTGTGTCTAAGAACAACCCTTTACCAAGTGTGAACTGACTGTTTTGCTCTACCTTCCCAAACTCATTGGCCTAGCCTAGAGTATATTTGGAACAAATAAAGCAATTGGATCTGGTCTGTAGACAGCTGCTGGTTGGGATAACTTTCCAGGAGGCGGATGCAGGGGACTAGAGGCCCCTAGGATTATCAACAGACCACCTGGCTGGCCTCCTTGCTGCTCAGTTCCGCTGAGGCCACAAGGGGGCAGCATGTAGCACTCACCCAGGTCTCCGGGAGATGCCCCAGCCCACCCACATCCAACTAGAGAAAATTCTAGGAACTTTGGGGCTATGACTGTCCCCTTTCTCAATGGGTACTAGTTTCTTGGCCCCTGCTTGATAAGACCCTTAACTTTTGAAGGGAGGGGCTCCCTAGGGCAACAGTGAGGGCTGGAAACGCTACCATCTCTAGAGTATTAGATCAGGGTAGGTGGTTAGATTTTAATAGGGACTTTCTGACAGCCCAGTTTCATTCAAGACCCTGTGTCTCCCAGCCTGTGTCTTTCCACTCTCCTCTCCTGCACTCCATGCTCCTGCCACACTCAATTACTCACTGATCTTTGAACTTACTCCCATGTTTTCAGAATGTACTGGCCCCAATGCCTGGAATGTCCTTTTTATTTCCTTTTCCATTTATTGATATCCTATACATCCATCAAGGCCCAATTTAATGACCTTTGCTGAGAAACCTCTGATTTCTGGAGCAGAGTTAGCAAAGACCTCTTTGATGTTCCCATGGCAACTTCTACAGCCTCTATTATTAGTGCTTAAACACACAGTCATTCAGCAAATATTTCTTTGGCACTTTCTGTGTGTCAGACATTGTTTTGGACATTGTGAAGACAGCTGAAAACAAGCCAGGCGAGGTTTATGTTATTGTGAAGCTTATATTGGGTTGGAGAAGAGGTGGGAGAGGGAATGGGAGAGAGAAGACTACATATGAAACAAGTTAGGTCCTGAAGACAGCCCCTATCACTATGCTAGAATTTTCTGGTTGCTTGTCTTCCTTTACAGATGGCCCTTCTCCAATTCAGGGTCATCTCTTTGCCTCCTGAGCCCAGCACAGGGCCTGGTATGAAGAGAATATCAGTAACTGATGACTAAGTGAATGAACATGAACCTTCCCTGCTGACAAGGGCCTCCGACACTGCACACATTCCCGCCTCTGCTCTCACAATTGCTTTTTTCTTATTAACGATTTTTTATTGAGCACTGAATAATAATAGGGAGGGGTTTAGATGGAGATAATTCTTTTAAGAAATTTCTGTGTAGGAAAATATATCTAAAGCTTAGTACCTGAATGGATTATTTTATCTTCACATCCTCATTAAGCAGGCATTCTCCCCATTTTATAAGTGAGAAACTGAGGCTCAAAGAGGTTAAGAAATTACCCAAGAGCACCAGCTGACTGAGTGGAGCCTTCTGTCGGTGTCAGCTCAGCTCCATTGGTCTCATCTCCTCTGTTCCTGAATTTTTTTTTTTCCTACAGAGAATGAGAGCCCTTAATCCCCAACTCCTGGATAGAGACCCAGCCTTTGTCCCACATCTCCAGCCATCCACAGGCCTTTGTAAGGTGGCATCTGACCTCTCAGGAGGAGAGGACTCTAGGGTGGAGATCAAGTGCCTGGGCACATGAGCACCTTGGGTATGGCCTCCTCAAGGCCCCCTGAGCTGAACTGGCAGCGTTACCCACTAGCTTGTGTGCTGGGCCACTACCACAGCCCAGGAAGAGGGGATAAAAGGACAGCAAGGCTGGCACTCAGGAGGGGAAAACCTGAGCTGGGCTCCAGCTGCGCCAGGCTGGGCTGGGCTCCTCTGGCTGGCTGGTGCTGAGGAGAGGTCCGAAACAGAACCTGGTCTCACCCTGCAGCCCTGGCCCTCCACTGAGCCCTGTCACCTCTCCAGCTCCCAGCCCCTCCCCCAGGCCTCTCTCCTTCAGTGAAGATCTATGTGACAGAAGCTTTCTAAAGTCTTGTAATGTGTCAAAACGTCTTTATTTTGCTTTTTATTTAAATAATGGCTTGGCAAAGTATGGAATTCTAGGTTTATAATTATTTGCCCTCAGCACTCTGAAGATATGATTCTATTGTCTTGGCATCTATTGTTGCTGATGAGAAGCTTGCTGTCAATTCAATTATTGGGCCTTTGTAGATAAGCTATCTTTTCTCTCTGGTGGCTTTTAGAATTTCCATTTTATCCTTGATAGTCTACACTTTGGCTACAAGGTGTCTAGATGTATTTTTGTTTTGTTTTTAAAGATATCTTACTAGGCAGTCTATGGACCTTTTAAATCTAGAAAGTCATGTATTATTATTGGAAAGAGCTAAGTCACTCTTTTCAGTATCTTTTCCTGGAACTACTAATATATACATGCTAGAGTTTCTCATTTAATCTTAATTGTTCTGTGCTTCATTCTGGGGGATTTCCTTAGGTTTAACTTCTAATTCACTAATTTTCTCTTTAGCAGTATTTATTTAGTCTACTAACCCATCTGATTTTTTTTTAATGTTAATGATTTTGATTTTATTTCTAAAATTTCTAGATAGTTATTTTCATGTCTGCTACATGTTCCTGCCTGGTAACTTTCTGTTCTGGTTTTATAGATGCTATTCCTTCCTTTATCTTCTTGAAAATTTTAAACTATATTAAACTCCCTTTCAGATTGCTCTTTTATCTCTAGGTCTTTAAGTATGAATTTTCCCACAAGAGAGATGTCTCTCGAGAGATAGTACTTCTTAAATGTTGTGAAGTTTATTCTTGAGATCATTATTTTCAGCACATTTTCCTGACTGTGCCCTGGGATATGGAGGTGATGATTTCTCAGTTGTATCTGCCCAAGCCATGTGGAAGTGCTCCAGCCCCAAACTCACTCTTATATTTCTTGGTGTGGGACTTTGACATGGTATGAATATCAAGTGCTGAGCCCGTACCCTATGTGGAGGGGCTTGAGGTATCATACTCTTATGGGTACTCTTTCTACCCAAAGTCAAGGCCAGGTATCTAGCAGGCAGAGATATTTTAGTCCTGTTTATAAAAGACAGCACTTTCCCAGACCCAGCTCTAAGCAGGAAGTCTATGATAGCCCCTGTCACCAATGGTGTCTCTAAATATACTTCCCATCCTGCTGGAATGCTGAGCCTCTCCTCAAAGGTACAGCTTCAACTGCTCACCACTGGAATTTTCTCTAATTTCTGGCCCTTAGAGATTTCTCATTCTTGCTTTTGAGCTTGGAAATGTTGTTGTTGTTGTTTAATTATCCAGCATTCATCTTGTATATCTATTATTTTAAGGAGAAGGGACTTCAATAAGTGTTTGATCAGGTTTCATCTGGAAGGCCCACTCTCTAGGCCTCTCAGCCCTGTCACTGAGCCCCTAGCCTTCCTTCTGAGCCCCCATTCTCCTCCCTGAACCCCAACCTCCTTTATCAAGTCTCACCCCTTTTCTGAACCTCCTTCCTTGCCACTCAGTCTGCAGTCCCTCCTACTCACACCATCTTCCTTCCTGAGCCCTCATGTAAGGTTCTTCCACCAGGGAGTGGGGAGCAGGGAAGCTTTTTCCATTACGCACTCAACAACTCAGCAAAGTTCCTCCTCGTTTTCCAACCAATTCCCCTGTTGCAGTGGCTCTCACTGAGACCACAGTGCCTACCAGCAGGACATAGTAGCGTTGCCTTCTGCATGGTCTTCCAGGAGTTGGGCTCAAAGAGGAACAAGTCCAAAGGCAGAGGAGGAGCAGTGCAAGAAGGGATGGCTTTGACCTTCACTTCCACATCCCCTTCTCCCTCAGTGTCTCCTCCTTGTGGGCCCCCCTCCAGCCCTGAGGATCAATGGGGGTTCACTTTCGCTGAGCTCAGCAACACTGCTCTCTCCCCACTTCCTGTAACTCAGAACTGACTGGTCCAAAAGGCCTGCATGGTCTGGACTGGGGAGAGCTCAGTGGCATGTCCAGATCTAGGGGGAAAGACATGCCCTGGGTTCCCCACTAGCACCTCTTTCCTGCTGGGTTGCTTAATTCTCTTCTCCTCTCTGGTTTCATTGAGGAAAATAAATGCTTTCTCTCATACTTCCCCCTCCTGCTGTCAATGGAGGTGGATCCCTACAGGTAAATAAGGCATTGAGTTCATCACTCCCTGAGCACCCTCTGCTCTAATCCTCTCCTCCTAGGAAGCCTTCCCAGATTGAGAAGGGCTGGACGATTAGGGCATTCTCACAGCCTTTTCCCTCGCCAGAACACACACCCGAAGAGCAGTAAGATCAATGGTTCACATTGGTACAGCTCCCTGCACAATCATGACTTTTCCATGCATTAATGCATCCAGTCTTCCTGGCAGCCAGGGAAGGTGGGGCAAAGGTGGAGTGACTTGCCCAAGGTCACCGGCTAGTCTGAGGATAGAGCCGGGAAGCCCAGCCATTATTTGCAGTTCAGTGCTCTTTCTGCCCCTGGCACTACCAACCTTCCTGGAGGCTGGTGCTTCCCACTCCACCCAGCTGAGCTCTCTCCTACAGTGCCCCAGCCTCTGCAGCCTGCCCAGGCTCAGGCCCTTGCCAAGCTCCCTGGTTCCTATCAGGCCAAATTCGACCCTTCAGTCTAGCATTCAAGCCAAGCTTGCTCTTTCTCCCCCATGCTCTATGACTCCTCCCCTCCCCACCCCACCCCCACCCTACAGCGCAGGGTAAGAACTATACAAAATAAGTCTCCTCACGAGCCTCAGTCTCCTCATCTGTAAAATGGGGGTGTGAACAGTAGTAGCTCATAGGGTTCTCTGGATGCTGAAATAGACAATGCAGATAAACCACCCTGCATGAGGCTTAGCATTTAGCATGGGCCTTGTTAATGGTAGCTGCAGGCATCTTGGCCAAACTACTCTGTACCTTTCCAAGTCCTCCTCACCTTTGTCCCCAGAAGGCTCTCTCTGCCATTGCTTATGGAGAAGTCTCCCTTGTCTGACCACTAACAACCCTAAGAGCTATCAGAAAACCCAGGGGGTTTCTGGGGTGAGGGGAAAGAGGAGGAGGAGGTCTGGTGGGTTGAACCCTGACCGGCTCATCCCAATTCAACCAGAATACCTCTGACTGAAGGCTTTTTACATGCTGGGGTGCTACCTTACAGATCTGTCTGCAAAGAGGATTCCTTTGCGAATAAAGTCCGAAAACCACTGACTTAAACCACCCCTTCCCACTCCAAGAAGGCAATCTAAGCCCTTGGTTGACCTGAGGTCATACTGCGAGTCAATGACAGGCTTGAACTTGGCCTCTAGTCCCAGCTACTTGCAGATCCCAACTCTCTCACACCTGGGAATCTCTGCCCCTGGCAGAAGTGAGTCCCGGAGAACAAGTATTGGGCCATCTATGGTTCCCCTCGACCCACAGCACTGATCCCAGGACCCCATGCACAGTAGGTAGGTGCCAGCCTGGGGAGAGGACAGGTCATAGACAGTTCTACGGTCACCCATTGGCCGTGTATCTTTAGGTGAGTCCCTGAACCTCTGAGCTTTCTTACATGCAAAGGGCTACTCTTGGTGGCAGTTGGTACTCCTCAAACAGGAGCTCTCTCCCTCCCACCCTTCTTCTCAATCAATACTTCCTCCATTGATGGATGATGTTGACAGTGATGAATTATAGGTGATCCTGGAGTCCAGCCCCCTTCTTGTTGTGCAGATGGGGAAACTGAAGCCCAGAGCTGGGAAGGGACCTGCCCAGGTGGGACAGTGAGTCCGGGCAAGGCAGTGAAGTTTTGGCAGTGTAACCAGGGAAAGAAGTGTGGGCTGGGGGGCGGGGGGGGGAAGGAAGCTACTGAGGGTGGAGTGAAGAAACAGGTGAAAGAGAGAGGGGGAGGAGGGTGGGAAACCACAGCACCCCCACCCCCTCCAGCAGAAAGGCCGACTGAGAGAGCCTGAGACAGCTGTTTGCTCAGAAAAGTGTCTTAGTCATTAAAGGCTGTAGTGGGGGAAAGTCCATCCTCTCAGTCATGTCCTGGGAATCCGGATGGAGGCAGGAAGGCAGCCAGGTGATCCTCCTCAGCGTGGCTGCATGTCCTCTCTGAACCAGACTTTCTCCTCTGCTTCTCTCTCTCTCTCTCTCTCTCTCTCTCTCTCTCACACACACACACACACACACACACCAACTAAACTTTGCTTAGGGCCTCCTAGAACCAGCTTCCCCATCCTCCTCACCTCTTAGGAAGAGTTCCATGTCTCTCCACTTTAAAAAGCAGTGGTCCTGACCCTCCATTACACATATACCTGCAGGAGAAACAGGCGTCTGTGCCCCATGAGAGTCCTTCCTGAGATTTAACTTCCGTTCCTCTAGCTGCAACCAGTCTCTCTCCTCTTCTTGCTGCCTTTGAGCTGGTAATCTGGAGCTGGGAAAGATGATGAGAGACCCTCTCCTTACCGTGAGGGCTTCTCACAAGGAGAAGAAGAAACTTTTTTAGTCCCCCAAATGGGAAGGGTGGTCTGGAGGTCCGGAGGTGATGCTGAGCTGGAGGATCGGAATTCCCAGAACACACCCACTTTCAGATATGCTGGGTATTGACAAAGGCAACCTGGTTTCAAGTGCCATTTCTGCCATAGAAGAAGAGCCTCCAAAAGACCCCAAGAAACACCCGCAGACCCTTGGCAACTGCTTTCCTTTCTACTATTCAGGTCCCCAGTCCTTAGTCCCACCCTCAGGACCCTTGATTGACAAGGCTCAGCGAGGCAGTCCTATAGAGTCTGGGAGGGCAGTGCCACATATCCAGAGGGTGCTAGCTTCAGCTCATTAGGGACAGGATGAGTTCACCCCACCCCAGGCAGGGCACCTATAACTGGCCCCTGGGGTCCAAAAGCCCTCCCCAGTTACCAGATGGGGGCATAAACCGCTCAGGGGCGCCAGGCTCTGGCCCTGGGCACACCTGGAGCCGGGAGCAGCGGGAAAGATTCGGGTCAGACCCCATAAAGCACCCTCTGCTATGCAGAGGGAAAAGGGTCGCTGTGGGAGTAGGGGTGTGTGCTTGTTGCCAAGCCCCGCTTGGGGACCCCCCAAGTCCTTACAGTCCCCTCCCTGCCCGCCCGCAGCTCTGCCTGCCTCCCTCCCCCACTGGCGCTCAGCAGATCAATGCTGCCTTTGCTGACAGCTGAGAATCGAGTTCGCCTTCCCGCCCCCTCCTCCGCCCCTCCCGCTCGGCTTCGTCCCCCGAGATCCTCCCGGAGGAACGGGAAGAGTTTGCAGCGGAAGCGCTTCACCCTGGGGCAGGGCCTGCGGAGGGAGCGGCTGGTGTGGCCCAAGCTTTCGACTGGAGAAGAGGGAAGGAGGATCGTAAAACCCAAATTAACGGCTCTGTGCTGGGCGGAAAGGGATAAAGGGAACGAAGGGGCCGCCCCCTGCAGTTAGAGACTGCCAGGCACCCAGAACTTTCCAGCTGGAGAGGGAATGAAGTGGGAGAAAGTCTCCCCCTTCTGTGTGCCTCTGGGAAGGGGGGTTGTCCAGCCTCCACACTGGCTCAGAGCTCACCGCCCAGCGCGTGTGTGTCCTGCACTTAGTTCCCTGACCTGAGCACTTCAGACTGAACCTTGTTCAGAGGAGACTCTTCTTTGGGGCTGGGTAGCCAGCCGACGCTGGGGTTCGTCTCCCGCCATGAAGGGAAGCTCAGGTGTGTGTGTGTGGGGTGAGCACACTGTGCTACACACACTGTGACAACTCCGCAGAGCGTGGGCACCAGGCCCTGCAGGTAGGGGATGCTCACCTGCTCACGGACACACTTTCCACTCCTTGCACAACCCCCAAAGGGCACGACCCGACGGGGCACACCTCATCGCTTACATCTCCAACACCCAGCGGGCCAGACTCTGCACACCCCGCCTTCACACCCATGATCACACCAGACCCACGACCCACAGCTCCAATGCCTTAAATCTCATTACCTGGCAGACCCATAGCCACCCACTCCGCAAACAATTCGCATCCAATTACACCCAAACTCCACAGGACGCGTGTCCCAACTCCACACTCCACGCCCCACTTTTACACCACCACACACGAGGCCTGCCAGCCCCAGTCACAGAGGGTCCACACAGCCCCTTCCAGCCGTGCACTCCCCTCGCCAGCCTCCCGGCCCAGCGCACTGCCCCCCGGGCCGGCCGCCAAGCGATCAGGTCCGGGCACGGACCTGGCCGCCCGCGCAGCCGGTGCGCCCTGGCCCGCCGCCTTCGCCGCGCGTCCCCTCCCTCCGCCCCGCGGGATCGCTCGCTCGCTCGCTCGCTCGCTCCCTCCCGATTTGGGAAGGCGGCTGCGGGGCGGGCGGGGGCGGGCGGAGGAGGGGCGGGGCGGGGAGGGTGACATGTGAGCGGCGCGCCGGCGGCAGGTGGAAAGGCGAGCGGCATGGAGCGAGTAATAAGAGAGTTGGAGTCGGAAAGAGCCGCCCCAGTCGCCGGGGAAGCGGGCGGTCAGTGCGGGCTCCGGCGGCCCCCCGGCTCCGAGCGTCCGCCCCCGACCCCGGCGCGGTCCTGGTCCGGTCCCTAGCCCCCGCCGCCCGCGCCCGCCTTGGGCCGCCCCGCTGGCCTCGGGTCCGAGCCATGCGCCGCTGAGCGGCCCGCGTGCGCCCTCGCCCCGGACCGTCCCCGGGCCCCGGCCCCCCTCCCCGGCGCCGCCCATGGCCGAGGCCCCCCCGCGCCGCCTCGGGTTGGGCCCCCAGCTCGGGGACGCCCCCCGCGCCGAGCTGGTGGCGCTCACGGCGGTGCAGAGTGAGCAGGGCGAGGCGGGCGGGGGCGGCTCCCCGCGCCGCCTCGGCCTCCTGGGCAGCCCCCTGCCGCCGGGCGCGCCCCTCCCGGGGCCGGGCTCCGGCTCGGGCTCCGCCTGCGGCCAGCGCTCCTCGCCTGCGCACAAGCGCTACCGCCGCCTGCAGAACTGGGTCTACAACGTGCTGGAACGACCCCGCGGTTGGGCTTTCATCTACCACGCCTTCATGTGAGTTTGCGACCCCGCGTCCCTGCCCGTGCCCCAGCTCTCCCACCCCGCGCGGCGCCTGCCCGAGCCTGGGCTCCTGGGGATGGCTGCTCCGCCCTGGCTCCGCCTCCTGCCCCCCATCCCTATGGCCGACCCTCATCTTTCTCCCCCTAGGCCTGAGTCCGATGACCGATCCCTCCCAACCTGACCCTACCCCCCAGTCTCCAAGTCTTGACCCCGGTTTCAACTCGCTTCTGACCTCTCCCACCTGAACTCTCTTTCTGCCCTGACCTCCAACTCCTGCACCTCTGTCCCAGGTACGCCCCACATCCAGCTTCTTGTTCCCCGCCCCCGCGCCCCCAGTCCTCTGCAATCTGGAGCCACTACAATGGAGCTCCCGTTTCCTCTTCTTCACCTCTCTTTACCTGGGTCCCAGGCACAAAGAGGACCTTTTGGTCCCATACTCTTTCTGTCACCTCCCCAGCCGTTACCACAGTGGCTCCCACCTGGGCTCCCCTTGGAGCTACCTCTCTCCAGGCAAGGTCTCCACCCCAGCCCAGCGCAGGCCCCTGATTGTAGGTGTTTGGGGGTCATGGGGAGGCACCCCGACCCTGACACTGTGTGTGCTGTCTGACTTATTTGAGTCTTCATTCTCCTCTCCACCCTCACCATCCCAGCGGCAGCAGCAGGCCGCCCTGCCGGCCCTGCTGGCTAGCCTGCCCAGCTTGCTGGCTGCTACACCAGGCCTGGCTCTTGGCACCCGGGGGAAAAAGAAAGAGGAGAGGGGTAGGTTTGGAAACACTGACGCTGTGGCCCCCCTCCTCCCCCTCGCTAGGCTCCTACAACTTTCAAAAACACTGACCCCTCTTGGATGTAAAGAGTGAATTTTGGCAGCTCAGAGTTCAGTCTTGGGGGACGGCCTGGCCCAGCCTGGAACATGAGAGGCCCCGCAGATATCAGTTGAAGGGCCAGGCCTGGCACTGGGTCGCTTGGAGGTGCCTGAGGGAGAGAGACCTCCGGTTCCTGGAAAATATGGCGCTATTCATCGCTTCCTGCTGCCCCCAGAGAGGCCCCTTTGGTCTTGGGGTCTCCGAGTGATCCTTTGCCTGTCCACCTGACTGTCTCACAGTCCTGCCTGTCTTGCTGTCTCTCTGCCAGACTGTTTCTACCTGTGTGCGCGGCGGCCTGTTCATTCATCTCTCTCCCTAACTGTCCAACAGTCCTTCTGCTTGTCTGTTTCCATCCCTTTGTTGACCTGTCCAATGATCTGTGTGCCTGTCTGTCCGCCTGTCCACCTGACTGTCTCACTCCTTTTCTTGTTTGTTTCCACTGTCTTTTGGTCTGTCTGTCTTCCTGTCCCCCTGTGCCCTGCTTGCCTGCCTCTGCCTCGTCCTAAACAGGCTTACAGAATTTCACAGATGAAGGGGAGAAAAAGTCTGGGAAAGGAGCCCCCTGAGAGTAGAGGAAGCTGACTCTCAGCCAGTAAGCTCCAGGGGTGGCAACCTTGACTTTGTGCAGAGACCTCTGCTGGGCTAGGCCAGGGGCAGAGAGTTTAGACTGCTAAGGACGTGAGGTCAGACTTAGGGTCAGGGTCAATGGTTAGGAGTTGCTCGAGCCCCAGTGCTCACTGGGAGGCCTGGGGGGAATACTTTTTGCTGCAGAGAGCGCTGTTTGAGTGATGGAGCTTCTGTGCTGGGGTACAAGGAACAGTGGGATTGAGAGTGAGGGGCAGGGGAGTGCTAACAAGTGTGGTTGCATTGTGTCCCCTTTGCCCACATTGCAGCCTGGGGTGCCCAAGGAGGGTGAGACACTCCACAGCAAGCCGCTGCACCCTCCATGGGCTTCTCTTGGAGATGACTTTTCCAAGTCATGTCTGGGCCCGGGGAAGCCAAAAGGGCTCTGAGGTGGGGGTCCTTGGTCCCTAGGCCTGGCCTCTTAGTCTCCACAAGGGTCACTGAAGGTGAAGGACCCACCTCGTGTCCCCTGGCCAGCAACTGTCTTCACCTCCTCTGCAAGGGCCTCTCCTTCCTCTCTAGGAGCTAAATCCGCTGGTACCTTTGCCCCACATCCTGCCTTTCAGGATGCCAGGAATACCCTGGCTAGGGGCACGCTTGTTCTGACCACTTGTCTGCAGGAGCCCAGAGCTGAGGCATCTTTCAGGAGCTCGAGGGGAGGAAATGCACTGTGACCTCAGGGAATTACTCATCTACCTTAGAAATCAAAGGAGGCTGAAGGGTCAGGAGCCCTACCTCTATGCATGCTGTGTGATCTTGGGTTGATCACTGGACCTCTCTGAGCTTTAGATTTCTAGGCCAATAAAGTGGGTAGAAACCCCAACCTTGTGGCCTTCCTCTTGGATGAGGTAATGGGTGGGAAAGAGCTTGATGAGCTGCAAGGGCCCGTCAGATGAGGATGGATGTTATTACTGGGGTTACAGGAGCGGGCACAAGAGGCCTCTCCTGTTCTTGAAGAGCTCCAGATGTCGGGTTTCTCAGTCACTCAAGGCAGGGTCCTGGGTGAGTCAGGAAGTGCTTCCTGCTGTTGGACTTTTAGCCTTATGGGGCACTTTTGGTCAAATCCTTTCCCCTCTCCCCAGTGACCCTCAGAGGCAGCCCTAGTGAGGGGAGTCCGATGTACACAGTGAGCTGACCCCCCTTCCCAACGCCTCGGGCCCTGGTAGGAGAGGCCCCGGCAGAAAAGCCTGGAAGAAAAGGGATCAGAAGGAGGGAATTGGGGTGAGCGGGCCCATTCACCCTAGGGGACACCTCCCTTACACCTGCCAGCCAAATCCCATTGGGCCCCACACAAAACCTGCACCTTTTCTGGCACCGAGGTGTGGAGATTGCCCAGAGGACAAGCCCCGATTCCACCTTTCCTGCCAGCAGTTGCGGCCTCTGGGACGTGGGAACCGCTGACTCCTGTCTTCTTACTGAGGTCTAGAAGGAGGGATTGCTGGCCTCTCTCCGAGCTCTTCCTCCTCTCTTTAGGCCCTCGGTCCTGCCACTGAGCCCCTTGGCACTCCCTGTGCCCTGGCCCCTGATTTTAGCCCTCAATCCTTCACAGGCTCTGCTCTGTCCATTTTGAGAAACAGCACAACATTGCCCACCATGTGTTTTGAGCCTTTGGAGGAATGCTCACCTCCCTGCCCCCATCAGAGCCCACCCCAGCCTCCCTCTGGAAGTCAGAGGGCTGGAAGGGGCTGGGACAGAGCAAAGCCCCCATTCCCCGACATGGTCCCTGAGCCCCTGTGAGGCTCTGCTGCTCCCAGCCCCCAGCGGCCCAGCAGACTCTCTCTATGTGAAGGTTTATGCTCTGTAAACATCCTCCGTCAGCCTTGTCCCTGGGGTCAGAAGCTGTGGGAATGGGGAGGAGAGGAGGTGGCGGTCATTCCTGGGGCTCTCAGACTCCTAACCCCAGAGGCCCCCTAACTTCCCCCCTGACCATCTGAGAAGGAGCATTGCCTGGGTTGGAAATAATCCCAGCAAAGGGTGCCCACAACCCTCTGGCATCCATGACAGATGGGCCCTCACATTTGACAACTCCATTATGCTTATGAGAAAACTGAGGCTCTGGAGACCAAAGTCACAAAATAAACCAGTGGCAGATGCAGGACCAGACCCGAAGACTCCTCGCTTCCAGTCCAGAACCTCCCCGCTGCTCCCTGTGGCTGCTTGGGTTGGCTCTTAGTTTGAACTGAAATTTCTGGTCGTGTGTGGACCATCGGCTCTGTGCTGGGCACCATGCTAAACTTTCTATAAAATACTCACATGTGTCCTTCAATAGCCGGTGAGGTGTGCGCTGTTAGCCTCCTCATTTGCAGGTGAGGAAACTGAGGCTCAAGAAAGGTGGGGTCCCAGTGAGCATGGAGGAGCCACAGCCCAGAGCTGAATCTGACTCAGAGCTGTCTTTCTTCTGCACTTCAGCTTCAGCAGCACCTCATCCCCAAGTTTCTCAGGAGCAGCACTCTGGTGTCATTTGTCTCACTGTCCCCAGCACCCAGCATACAGGAGGTGGGCAGTGGCAGAATTTTGTGGAATTGAATGGAAACTGCACAGCCTCACCAATGCATTCACACTATTGCTGCACATGACTTTGCACACACGCATATCCCTGTTGCATGCTGCCCGTCTGTCCGTCTCATGCACACAACTCACTGAATTGGACACACGTGCCCGTGGATGTCACAAGGGCACAGGTGGCATACATCCAATGAAAAGAAATCTAATACAAAGCTGCTCTCACTAACACACACCTGGGCCTGTGGCCCCCACCTAGACCCCTAGGACAGAACACAGTTGTCCCCGTTCCTCGAGTGTTTTGCCTTCACCTGTCCACACTGCAGGGCTGCCCTTATGGGTCTGCATGTTTGTTGCATCCACCTTGGAGGGCAGCCTCAGACCACAAGGCAGTGGGGTGGCAGGCTTCTTAGAACTTTGCTGGCCTTTGCTCCTCCTGAAGGGCCCTCTGCAGTTCTTCTGTGCAGCCCTATGGTGGCCTGGTGGTACACCGAGACACGGAAAGGTGCAGCTATTCTGCTAAGGTCACACCTGGCGAGTCAGTGGTAGAACTATGCCAGGATCCCAGGCCTTCTTCCTCCAAGATAATTACTAAATATCTAGATAATATTTTTCCTCACCCCAGCTGATAGGCAAGGCTGATACTCCAAGGACTTGGCCTTATGATGGGGAAAATCTTGGAATGTGACCCAAGCCCCATCCTTTTGTTTGGTCTTACCTGCCAGCCTTCTAGCCCTCTCCCTCCCCTTTATGCCCCTGTGCTCCCTCCGTCTTGAGTTTCTCCTTTGGGGTCACTGGAGCAGGTTAGGTCTCTTATTGTCAGTTACCCCACTCCAACTCCAGAGCACATCCATTCCTTCCATGGAGGAAGCCCTGCTGAATGTCTGACTTCAATCCCTATTGCTGCAGAAGGTTCTATTCTCAGAGTGTTGAAGCCAGGAGTGTTTCAAGAGGTGATTATTCTTGGGCTGATGGCAGCACTTTGGGTGATTAATGTAAGGTTCGCTGAGCCAGTCAAGGGGAGCTGAAACTGCCTGGGGAGCAGGGAGAGAGGAAGGCTCTGCAGGCCCCCAAGGCCCAGCCCCTGCCCCTAGCCCCATCTGTAGAGGGAGGCCCTGCAGGGGATGTCCCTGGCTGGAGGTTCTCTCACCCCACTTCCTCCCTGCACCCATGTGGGTCTGGCTCAGCAGGGGATTCTGGGGCCGCCCCTCATTAACTGTGGGTGTTGTGGACCTGGGACAGAGGAAGAGGGAGGTTTGTCATTTCTCCAGAGGCTGTCTCACAGGGGGTTAAGAGCACGGAGTCCGAGTCGGATAGATTTGAGTTCATTTCTGGTTCTACCCTTAGCAATTAGGTGTCCTTGGGCAAATTATTTAACCTCTCTGAGCTTCAGTTTTCTCATCATAATAATAGCTGCCTCTAGGATTGTCAGGGCTGAATGAGTTAAGGCACGGTGCTGGGCACAAATGTTCACCATCGTCATCATCAGCATTGTTACCATAGTGTTGTCATTATCGTCATTCTCCTCCCCGGGGAGAGGTTTGGCCAGTGTCCTTGGCTCAGCACGAGGACTGTGCTTGGGTGTGCTAGGAGAAAGCAGGAGCTGTTTCTGCCTGTGTTATGGGGTGAGTGGCTCTCCCGGGGACCCAAGGATGCATCTGCCTGCACTTCTGAGGAGACTCTAGGATGCGCCCTCCCCGTGCTGAGCCTCTTCCTTTCGATCTCTCATTTAACCCTCACAGCCATTGTGTCAGGTGGGCACTATTATTACCCCCACCCCCCAAGGGAGGGGTTGTCACTCACTTGCCCAAGGTCACACAGCTAGTGAATGGTGGCACCAGGACTCCTTCCTTCATGTGACAAATACAGTTAAAGAGCACCAACTGTGTACCAGGCCCGGGGAGGCAGAGGGTGGTGGACAATGCCTGTGCCCTGCCTGGGAGGGGGTGGGAGGGCACAGTGAGGAGGCTGCTGACCCTCCCGGAACCACTGGCCTTTCCTGCCCCCTCTCCCAAGGACTCGGAGAGAGGTCTGGGTGTAGGTGTGAGCGTGATGTGTGCGTACGGGGAGGGAGGTGTATGTGAGTGTCGCTATGTGACCAAGGTGTGGGCCGCCTTGTCAAACTG
Organism: Lyroderma lyra; assembly: GCA_004026885.1. NCBI lineage: Eukaryota > Metazoa > Chordata > Mammalia > Chiroptera > Megadermatidae > Lyroderma > Lyroderma lyra. The sequence goes on from PVJL010011596.1 coordinate 17,412, forward strand.
TGTGCAGCTGGCCTGGCCCCAGGGAGGGAGAAGTAGAGCCATGGTGCTTGGGGGATAGTCAGGAACCCCTGGGAGAGGAGGGCAATCCCCTGCTGTCTCTTGAGCATTCCATCCTGGGGAATGGGGACAGGGAAACCCAAAGGAGATTTAGAGATCACAGTCCCAACACCTACTGAAAAGGTGCCCAGCCTCACTCCACTCCAACCCCCAGCCTCACTATCTCCCTCTGTAAAATGGGGCTAAGTGGGCAAGTGGGCCACTCAGGGCTGCCTGGCACAGAGGGACTCTGCATGAATGGGAGCCCTTACTTGTAGGGTTGGGAGGTGGGCAGCTCTTCTTCCAGCACCTTTTCCCTGGGTCCCTCAGAGGAACTGGGCAATACTTAGAAGGGCACCCAGGGGGCTGCCTGCCTCCCTCCCTGGCTCTGAGGGTCTGGGAGGGGATGCTGGTCAGATCTCTGGGGCCCCCGTAACCCCTTCCCCCAGACTCCCAGCTTTCTGGGCAACTCTGTTCCTAGGGCAGGATCTCTGTGCCCTGGGGGTTAGCACCTGGGGGGTGAGGGAGGAGGGGCAGCCCCAGGCAGCAGACTAATTGGGCTGGGAATCCGTGGCAGTGCCTGAGGGAGGGAGGGAGGCAGAGGGAGCCCGGAGCTCTGCCATTCCTCCCCTCTTTCCTCCCTCCTGGAGATCTGGGCAGTAGTGGGTGGAGTGGGGTCCCTGGGCCAACCCTAATCTCTGCAAGGAAATCTGGGGGCAGTTTCTTCTGAGACTCCTTGGATATCTAGGCCAGGCTGGTGGGACAGAGGGAAAGCTTGTTAGAAATAAATGGACCATGGTTCCCACTGAAGCAAAAGGGATGGAGGTCAGACAGCAAGAAGGACGGCCCAATAACCAGGAGGTAGAGTAAGATTCCCTGGAGTATTCTTTCCAAACCTTGGTGACCCACGTCGAGCTGGGCTGGATAAGACGTACTCTGATAATTGTCCCTATCAAGCAAGTGACGGCCTTCCCTCACAGTATGAAGGATGGAGAGTGGCTAAGAGCCTGGGGGCGGTGGGCGGTGATCACATCAGGTACACTTGGCTTTTGGGGGCTGGGGGTGAGGACAGGCTGCCTTTCCTCTAACCTTGCTTCCCTGCCGCTCCTCCCTGGGAGCCTTAGGCCTGTCCAGGTCACCGACTTTGGGTTTATTTTTTGCTGGGCTCGGCTGTCCCCCGGGAGGGGAGGGGATAGGGAGAAAAGGAGGGGAGAAGGAACAGCTTTGTCAGCACAATCCTGGGTGCCTCTGCTCTGCCTTCCTTGGCCCGGCTGCCACCCTCTGCCGGAGGGACCAGTCCCTGCGCACAATGGGGGCCCAGACCCCTTGTGGGACCTCCTCCTCCGGGGCAGGACCAGCAGGCCTGGAATAGGCCTCTCTACCCTCACACTTTCTCCATTTGTCCCACTACAGAGCACCAGGGCCAAAAGGGCCTCAGAACTGAAGCAGATCCATGGCTTTATGTCACAGATGGGAACACCGAGGCCAGGAGAAAGGCCCTGGTTGCCTGAGGACACAGCACACGTGGGGTTTCTCCACCTCCGCTCCTCAGTAGATGGAGTTGTGTTGGGGTAGCTGAGAACCCGGAAAGCTGCCTCCCACTTCCACCCCTGATCTCAGAGGGAGGCGCCACCCCGGATTTCATTCACTCATCCAATTCTCCGACCCCTGGGGATTGGTGACGGCCTGCTGAGAGACACAGAGGATAAGGGAGGAGAGTGTGGCTCATGGCCCAGCAGAGGGAGGGAGGCTCAGTCTGGGATGCCATGCATGAAGGCCTAGAGAGCCTGTCAGTCCCTCTCCCTATGTCCTTTATCCTCCTTTTTTATTTTGGCTAAAACAATGAATTAGCTCAATTTTACAAATAAGGGAATTAAGGCCCAAGGTGAACATCGCTAATAAGTTGTAGAAGTGGGATTCAAACCCAGAATATGGCTCCCTGGGATGCTGCCAGGGCACCTCCCGAGGTCTGAGCCTGTGGGGCTCCCTCTTTTCGAACATTCCCTTCCCTTGACTCTTGTCAGCCTGCCTCTTTGGCTCTTCCGTCTTGGTTCTGTCAGCAGCTCTGCCTCCTCCTTCTGCCCATTGAATGTTGGGACTCCTCAGGGCTCTGTCCTGGCTCTTCCTCTCTGTGAACAGTTTCCATAAGGGGGTGTCATCCACTCCTGTGACATTGGGAGTCATCTCTGTGATGACAGTGTTCCCCTCTGCAGGTTCCTCCCTGAGCTTATTGTGCCTGTGGATGCCTTGCCTCCACACGCATTGTCTCCAACTCAGCATCTCCTTCCAGACCTCGCCTCCTCCCCTCCCACAGTGACTCCCCCACCCCCAGTGCCCTAGGCAGGAACCCCTTTCCTCCAGCATCCTTTGCTTTTCACTAAGAAACAATTTGTCCTGTCCCTGAATGTGCTGTTTAATGCTCTGGGTGCTTCTCCTTCTGCCTCAAACTCCAGTCCCTCCCACCCACCCCATCATCTAGCAAACTCCTATTCACGTTTCAAATCCCAGTTCACCCATCAAATGCCAGTTTGAGCATCACCTCTTCTTAGAATGACTCCCACCCCAGACTCAACTGAGGGCCCTTCAGAGTCCCCTGAGCTCTGGTCACCCACCCCCGTGTGTTTTGCACTGTTCTGCATCAGACTGTGAGGTCTGGGCACTGGGGATTGAGCACAGTGCTTGGCATTTGGCTGGTGATTGGTGATTGTTTGCTGAGCCAGGAAAGGAAGGTGGCATTGAGGGCAGATTGTAAGGCTGAGAAGGGTTTTGCCCACTACAGAGAAATTGGAGAGAGGACCCCTAGGTCCTCCGTGTGCAGGCAGTGAGCTGGCAGTTGTCATGGTTTTTGTCCTGAGAGCACTGCAGGCAGCAGCTAGAGCAAGCTTTCAGGTGGGACTCTCTTCCCCTACCCTCTTTGCCCTAAGATCTGCAGAGTCTGTTGTGTCCAGGGCCCTGAGAGCAGGGCCTTGATTATCAGGCTTCCCTGTGGGCAAAGGTGGCAGGACAGGGAGGCACCACTGGCTGGGAAGCAGAGTGTGACCTCTTCCCATATGCTCGCACTCCGCAAACATTTAGTTCTAGTACAGCTGCGGCAGGCACTACTATTGTTCCCATTTCACAGATAGGAAACTGAGGCTCAGAGGGAGAAATAATGAGCACCCAATGACACAGCTTGTCCATGGTGGAGTCTGGATTTGAATCCATGTCCGTCTGTCAAATGGTTCTTGGACACGTCAGCAGACTTATGGTGGTTTTCAGTGGCCTAAGGCAAAACGCCGAAAAATAAGGACAGTGCGATGACTTTTTCATAAAGCTAAATTTATTCCATTTAAAGGACTGTCTTTTAGTCTGAGATTATGCCCTTTCTTTTAAGAAATGATGGGGCTGGGAATTCTTTTAAAAATGTCCTTACTTGGCAAAATAAAAAGTTGACAACCTTACTCCATCCCCAACGTGTTTTTTTAAATTTTACCAGTGCGTGAAATCCCTGAGTCTGGGTGCCATCCTGAGCCCCCCTCCTGAGCTCTGGGGCCAGAGTGGGAGGAGTCTGGGTGGGGATGGAAGGCTTAGTGGCATGGAGGAGTGGTCAGTTTACACTGTCTACTCCTCCTGGGCATCGGGGCCTGCCCAACCTGGAGTGCAGTGAGGACCAGCCCAGGACTCCTGCCAAAACTGGAGTGTGGGAGTGGTAGGGTTAGCCAGAATCAGTGCTCACCCCTCAGTGAAAAGAGCACTGGATCAGGAGTCAGAAGGCTGTCTGGCTCCCACCTCTGCTTCCTAAAGGCTGTGTGACCCCAGGCAGGTGAATTGACATCTCTGAGGCTCTAGCTTCTGTCTATGTAGAATGACAATTATCATCTCTACCCGCCTACCTCACAGGGCTGCCTCCCACATCAAGTGCTTCCTAAACTACAAAGTGCTGTGAAGAACAGAGGGCTTCTTGTGCTTTTACTATTCTTATCTCACTCTACTCTTGGGTCCTGGGCCTCTCATCTCACCCTCGCCTGCACTGGTTTGAGCCCTGAGGAAGGGATGTTGCGGGGGTGGGTGGGTGGTATGTAGGCCCTGTAAGAGCAAATCGACCAGACTGGCAATTCGTTTCCTCAGGAGCCCCAGACAGCCTGGAGGCCTGGGGAACTCCATGACAACAGTGCACTTACCCGGAGCCAGGCTCTGCGTTCTAACAGAGTTCTTGTATTGTAATAAGATTCATCGTCTAATCTATCCCAGCTATTCTGCCAAATGTTCTCCACACACTACCTCATTTAATCCTTCCCAGAGCCCCAGGGGGCAGGCACTATTATTACCCCATTGTATAGAAGAGGGCACTGAAGCTTAGAAGTTCAGTATGTGCCCTGCCACGTAGCCAGTAAGTGGTGAATGCCCAGCAGGAAAGAAATTTCAGCCTGAGTGTGCAAAGAATTTGGATTAAGAGGCCTGAGTGTGCAAGGAACCTGTGGTGTGAGAATGTGTGAGTGTGCAAGGAACCTGTGGTGTGAGAGGCCTGAGTGAGGAACCTGGGGTGTGAGAGGCCTGAGTGTGCAAGGAATCTGGTGTGAGAGGGTGTGAGTGTGCAAGGAACCTGTGGTGTGAAGGGTGTGAGTGTGCAAGGAACCTGTGGTGTGAAGGGTGTGAGTGTGTGAGGAACCTGTGGTGTGAAGGGTGTGAGTGTGTGAGGAACCTGTGGTGTGAGAGGGTGAGAGCAGGTTTGCAGAGCTGCAGTGGGTGGGGATGTTCATAGTGTATGGGGGGGGTGTGGGTGGAGTGCAAGTCAAGAGACACCTTTCTGCTGGGTGGCTTCTGGCAGTCATCTCCCTCTCTGAGACTCAGCCTCCCCATCCTGCTTGACTCAATAATAATAAAGATAACAATAGTAAATACTTATTAAGCCCTAACAGTGTGCCAGACACTATTCTGAGAACTTGCCATGCCTCCTCTCACTTCTTCCTCTCATCAACCCAATGAGGTAGGTACTATTGTATGCCCATTTTTCAGATAAGGAGGCTGAGGCACAGAGAGGTTGAGTATCTTGCCTGAGTTTAGGTGGTGGGGCCAGGATTCCGATCCCAGAAATCCAGCTCTGGGGGCTATGATCTTACCTGACATACTATGCCTTACTCGCCCTGATGAGTCTGCTTGCTGGAAGGCTATGAGGACGAGTGGAAACTTAAAAGTTCAAGATCCTGTCCCCCACCTCAATTTTACAGTGGGGACTCAGTCCTTCCTTCTCGATCTCTCTCATTTGGGAAGTTTTCACTAGCAGTCCCTTAGGGCAAGGGGCTATCCCAGATGCTGGAGACAGAACAGTGGGTCAGACCCTCCCCTGCTCCCTGGTGGAGATGGGCCACGAAGCTGGCAGTAGTCTGGACACCATGGAGTCCTGTGGGAGCCCAGCACAGAGGGGCCAAACCCAGCCCCAAACTGGAAATGGCCAGGAAGGCTTCCCCGAGATAGAGGTTTAAGTTGAGACTTGAAAGGTAAGTAGGAGCAGGAGGTGATCAGGCAAAAAAGGAGCAGGGGACAGCATTCCAGGCAGAGGGACCAGCATGGACAAGCCCAGAGGTGAGGCCGAACATGGCATTTGCAAAGAACTGCAAGAAGTCAGGAGAGTGGGAGCCTAGAGAGGGCAGGAGGTGTGCAGAGAAGATGCTAGGACATGCACGGGCAGGGCCGGGCTGAGAATGCCTGAGGAGAAGTGACTTCCTGGAAGAGACCGAGTTCAGGAGAAGAAACTGCGGTTGGGAGAGCCACAGGCAGATTGGGAGTTTAGAAACACCTTCTGGTCCTGGCCAGGAGGATGGTAGGGGCAGTCTCTGGTAGGAAGCCCCAGGGATGCCGTCCACTGGTCTTTTCTTCCCTTCACGCCTGGCTTCCGGACTAGCTTCTCTGGAGCTGCTGCTAACCCTGCCGGGGCCCGGCTGGACCTGGCCTGGAGCCCTAGGACTTTGCCTGTAGGGAAAGTACAGCTGCTTATGCAAAGCTTGGCCTGGGGCAAGGTGTGCGTGGCTGAGCTGAAGGAGGTTTTGGAAACAGAGGGGGTGGGTGTAGGCTCGAGGCTACCTGTAAAGGGGCTTTAGGGATATGGGTTTGGGGTCTATGGGGGTCCCCAGTCCAGTGGACTTAGAATACCTAGGGATTTGGCCCAGCCAATGGTGGGATGTCCTGGAGAAAGAGGCAGAGCCCAGATGGCTCAGCCTGCTCCAGCTCCCTTCTCCCCTATCTTGCAGTTGAGTAAGGTGTGGAAATTACTGGTCTCACCCTCATCCTACTGACGGGGAAACTGAGGCCCAGAACAGGGCATGGACTAAACTTAAGTCAGTGGCAGAGCCCAAACTGGAGCCCAGGCTCAGCCCAAGAGTCTCAGTTGTCTCCAATAACAATAAACAACAGTGAAAACTTTCAGCAGAGCTGGTGGCTCTGGTCCCCCTTTGGGTAATTTTGGGCAGGTCTCTTTACACTAGCCTCAGCCTCTGGGTTGAAAGTGCTACCTCCTACTGGGAAGGACATCTCCTCTCCCACTTGATAGTCCACAAAACATTGAAGTCATGCCTGGCCCAGCATGAAGCTTAATTAATGTTTTTAATAAATCCCACTGAATTCTCATAATCCTGGTGGAAGATATTATGATGCTGTTTTACAATGAGGCTCAGAAAAAGGAGCAATGACTTGCCCAAAGTCATTCAGCTAAGACACGGCTGATGTGGGGCTGGGGCCCAGGCATCTGTCTAGGACGCTTGATGGACACAGCCCCAAGTTTGAGCCTTTGCTGTCAGCAAAAATCAGTTGATATCCCAGGCAAGACCCATCAGTCATCTGGGCAGTGTGTTCATGTGTGTCCCATGGGCAGGACACCTTTCCTCTTGCCCTCCTGCATCCAGGGTTTTTTTTTTTTTTTTTTTTTTTTCTCTCTTGGCTGGTTGGGTAGAGGAGCTGGCTGTGGTGGGGTCTGGCCATTTCATCTAATGCCTTGCACATGACAGGCTGGGAGAGGGATTTGCATTCTCTTAATCTGGGAGCTGCAGCCCTCCTCTGTCTTGGCCAGGGCCGTGGGAGAGGTTTGTCCCTGCCCCTGTGCCCAGTGGCCCCAGCTTAGATCCCTGGCACACACCCAGCTTCTCTGCATGGGGCCTTCCCCTGCCCCACTCATACTCCCCACCCGCCCACAATTTGAGCAGAGGAGGGACTTAATGGGGGCAAATACTGGGCCATTTGGAGCTGATAGAGATGCAATGCTATGCAGCATTTGAGGCCAAAGGATGGGGGCACTGTCAGGAAGGTTTAGGGCCCATGTTGGGGCAGAGTTTAGGGGGACGATCTGATAGGTGTGTAGGGTTGGAGTGGTTGGGGATAATCTTGGGCCACCCCTTCCAGGAGAAATTTGGCTACATGTCAGGGAGGCAAATGTGTGGGCCCTGCCCCCACCTCTGGGTGGTAAACACAGCCGTAGCCCAGGAGACGGCCCAAACATTCCGGCCCCCCACGGTTATTTATACCAGGACTCCCTCTCCTTCTCGGGCCTGGTCTGGCCTCTCAGTCCACTTCTGAGCTGGGTGACCTGGGTTGAGGGTCCAGCCCCCTGTCAAGGCAAGAGGCCCCCGGAGTCCTGCTCTGCACTGAGCACTCACTACCTCCCAATGGCCTGTCCACATCAGCCACTGGGTCTTACTGAGCAGAAATGTGTTCATGGAGGCCAAGGCCTGGGCCAGAGGCATGAGTGCCAGGGCTAAGCCCTGGATTCTCTCTCATCTGCTGCATGATTGTGGTCCTTGGTACCCATAACCTCAGCTTCTCCTGTGTTCAGTAGGAGGGGAAGGGTCTAGATTAACGCTTTGCAAACTGTTTTAAGCCATAGATCTGGTTCTTTAAATGAAGCATGACACAGGACCACAGTGTATAAACAGATCAAAGCAGGGCCACTCTGGGTGGATTCCAGGGTGAGGGCTCAGAATTCTGCCCGCTCAGCCTGTATGTCCCTGCATACCACCAACCCGGAGCCTGCACATGGCCCTCTTTGCTCTAGAACACATGCCAGGTAACCCTGGAGTTCCCGTGCCTGCCTCTTGGGCTTGCACAGGCCTCTTTCCTGATTCATCATCCCAAGAGTCACTGTTGTGTGAGTGCTCAGAGGCCCAAGGGGAGCTGTTTGCAGGCAGTGTAGACAGAGCTTGGAAGAACAGGCTGGGGCAGCCACAGGCGTGTGCCTGAGGCCCCGCTTGGTGAGGGAGTAGCCCAGTGTGGCAAGAGAAGAGGGCACACTGTGGCCTGAGGACTGGAGGGCAGCAGGGGCCAGCCATCTCCTCCCTCCCAAATTCCAGCATGGGACTCCAAGGAATCCAAGATTTTAAATTCAAACCTGGGTTTCCAGATCTTTACGAAAATATATGTGTCAGGAAGGAAAGGACGTATTTAACAGCTTGTTAGCTTGATGTAAACTTTTAAATATTTAGACTTATATGGGTCTCCATTTGTACTCTTTCTCAGCCCTCCCTCCCCGTTACCCAAGACGCCCTTTCTCAGAATTCTTGGGGTTCCTAGGACAGTGGGAAAATCCCAACTCACTGATGCTCAGGCCCTGGTGACCTGAGTCTTCCTGTTCCCTCCCAAGTACTGTCTGAGCATCTCCTGGGCCAACCTGGAGGGTGTGGGGGAATCAGAACTAGCATTAGCCTTGGTGGATGGATCCTAAGGAGGTGGTGGTTGGGGGTGGACAGAGGTAGAAACAGCCTCACCACAAGAGGGACCTGGGGTGTCCAGAGGGGGCCAGGAGTCCCATTGAGGGGCTGGGGAAGCACTTTTCCCCAGAATAGATCAGGGATTCTGAAGGGGAAGAGGGACAGTTGAAGGACAGGAGAGAGTAAAAAGTCACCAAGGTGGAAATGCACATGGTACAGAGGGCTGCTGCAGTGTGGTGGATGCTTCGTGTGGGTACAGTCTCCTGCCAGAGGAGTTTGGGTTTTGGATTGTAAACAATGAGGACCCACTGTCAGGCAGTAAAGTTCTCTGACTGCCAGGTAAGTGGACTGGGGTTGGGCTTGGGGGTGGAGCTGGAATCTGGTGGTCAGTGTGAAAAGGTGGCTGGAGGGAGGGGGAGTGAGTGAGTCCTTGGCTAGACAGGAGTGGGAAGTGTGGGCTAGGAAGAAATAGGTGATCTGGCTTCCAGAACCTCTTCTGTCTCCTCCTTCACTCTTTCTTGGTACTTGTCTCCTCTCACCTTCCATTGCCCTGGGGAGAGGGGCATACCACCCCAAACCCCCTCTACATTGTGGAGGGCTGGGACCAGGTGAGATCTACTCTTTGGCTCTCTGGAATGCCTGGGAGTGGGGACTCTCCCCAATACCCACTCACTTGTTCCAGCTGCCCTGGTATTAGCACCCATCTCTCAGGACACCAAGGAAGGACACGGGGGCATCCAATGCCAAAGGCCCCAACCCCAGGGACCACCTGTCTCCATAAGAAGAGGCTTGGGGGTCAGGACCTGGGCTGAGGCCCTCGTTCTTTTCACTCACCTGTGATTTGGAGCCCGTTACAAGAACCTTCCGGCTTCAGTTTCTTTGTCTATCAAGTGGAGCTTTGGGGAAGCCTGAGCAAGTGAGAGGAGGGAAAGACCAGTCAGCTCCAGCATTGCCCATTGATGGACAGCTCCTTTGTGCAGGTGGAGGGGTGCTGGGGACACAGTGTCATCATTGTCAACGTAAGATAATAATTGCTGCTATCGTGTTCACTGTGCATCTTCTCATTTACTTTATTCCTCTCAAGCAGCTCTGTATGGTCCATTTTCTTCCCTCCCCATTTTCCAGATGAGAAAATTGAGTCTCAGTCAGGTGAAATGACCGGCTTGAGGTCACACGCGAACCTACCCAGCTCTGGGAGCCCTTAAGGACGGTGCTGAGGGTGATGCCTGGCACCTGCCCCTCCTGGGCACTCAGCCTCGAGGGTAGTTGTAACCCAGCCTTAGTTCCCTCCCAACCCCATTGGGGGCTGGCACCACCCCGAGCCTGGGCACTGGGTCCAGCGACACTGGCCAGGGCAGTACCGGGGCAGGATCCGGCCAGGACCCGACTTAGAGGCCCTAGCACCCCTGGATGCTGGGATGCTCAGTCCTTGCCCCGGGCGTTGGTGGGTGGGCGAGGCTGGGGCAGTTAGGGTGTCGCGCCCCCTTCTCCCCCGTTCTCGGATACGCGGCGGCCAGCACCTTCACACTTTCCGCTTGGCCCGCTGCTCGCCTTTCAGGCCGCAGCGTTTTCAATTGTTAATTTGGAAACGGAAAAAGAAGCCGGCCGGGCGGGGGAGGCCGCAGGGAGGTAACTGGAGCCGCAGCGCCGCCCCGGCCCCTCCCGTGCGCGGTGCCCGGTGTCGCCGAAGCCCCGCCCTCCCAGGCCCGGCGCCCCGACCACCACTGCGGCCCGCCCCCAGTCGTGCCCCTCCCTTTCCGGCATGCTCCTCCCCGCGCGGGGACGACGGTGCTGGACGGTGCTGGACGGTGCTGGGCGGGCGGGCGGGCGGGCCCGGCGCCCCCAGCGCGGCGCCTCTGCCGGAGAGAAGGGGCCTCTGCCGGGGAAGGGGGCAGAGGGCCCTGCCGGGGGAGGAGTCCTCCAGGAGCCGTCCTCCCCAGGAGCCCCTCCTTCTCCGAGGAGCCCCGCCTGGTGTGAACCTCCTCGGTGTCCCCAAGTGAACCCAAGCCTTTCCGTAACCCCTCAGCGCAGGTTTTTGTTTTTGGATTTGTTTTTGCTCTTCCGGGCCAGACCTCTGCTTCCAGACGGCCGCACCAGGGATCACGGGCACCATTCCCAAGACAGAGAAACTGAGTCCCAGAGAGGGGCAGTTCACTTGCTCAAGTTCACGCAGCCAAGGCTGAATTATTGAGCCCGGCAGGGATCAGGGTCAGAGCTGAATCGAAGCCAGTTCCATCGACTCTGAAACGTAGGGTTCTGTAGGGCATCAGGACCAGAGATGCAATTGTCCTCTTCCCCGACCTCCACTAGTTTTCTGTAGTTAATGAGCTATTGGAAGTTCTGCTTAGGACTACCCTTACTCCTCCTTGCTAGCGTTTACACAAGGGCTGTCTGGAAAATATCCAGTCATGTCATATGAAAAAGAGAGGCACTTATGGTTGGATTTTTTCTGGACAGCCCTCGTATATTCAATTATTTGGGAAGTTTTGGAGCTAGAAGGAGCAGCAGTTCACAACCTGTGGGTCGCGACACCTTTGGGGGTCGACCGACCCTTTCACAGGGGGTCACCTAAGACCATCAGAAAACACATATCAGATCTTTACATGACGATTCATAACAGTAGCAACATGACACTTATGAAGTAGCAACGACAATAATTTTATGGGGGTCACCACAACATGAGGAACCATATTAAAGGGTCGCGGCATTAGGAAGGTTGAGAACCACTGCTTTAGAGAGACTTTCCATACACACAAAGAGCACCATGCAAATGCAATGTAAAAAAGACCCTCCTCTGGAGACTCTAGAAGTCCCTCCGGACTGGCAGTTTGGGGAGCTGCCTGGGACCTCACTTGCCATTTGGTAAGTTGAAATCACCAGTCTCAGAGGGATCAGTGAAAAATAGGGGCCCTCTGCCCTCCTTACTCAACCCTTTCCTCTTGCCGAGGAGTAAACTGAGACTCAGAGATAGCTTCCGAACTCAGCTGAGTGGTGGCAGAGTCAGGATAGAGAGCCCACTGATGCAGGTCGCCGGCTTTGTCCACATCACGGTACCTCCCCTTCTGCTGCCCCCAACCCTTATACCTCTCTCAGAGTCACCAAGCAGGCCGCTGCCTTTTAGAGGGTTCCGAATCACATGGATCCTCAGACTGGGTAGCCTCTCCCTTTAAAGACCGAAGACACTGAGAAAGTCTGTGAATGTACTTCCAGCTTCCAGCCTAAGACCCTCCTAACCATCCTTCCACTTTGGCTGTGGAACAGGCCCAGAGATGTTGCACTCCTGGCTTAAGGTCACACAGCAAGTCTTTCCCAGCTGATAGGGCCCATTGGAGTCAGTCTGGCTGGCTTCAGTCTGGGTGGCTTCAGTCTGGCTGGTCCTGGACTCGGGGTTCCAATGGGAAGCAAGGCTCTCAGAGCAACTGTAACCAACTGCCCCAGGTGTGGCTGGTGAGTTTGCTGCTTTGCTTATTAGCAGCAAAGGCCTTGAAAGGCCCTCGCCCATTATGGCCCCTAAACCTACCACTGGGTGGGATCCTCAATGGCTGAGTCCGCAGGACTCGCAGGCTAAGCTCAGTTTTGGAGCCCGCACTCCCCAGGGGCTCTGGCCCTCCCAGAAGCTCCTGATCCACCTTGTCAGCTCTTGGTGCCCTCTCTGTTCTGGGAGTGCTGAGAACCAAGTAGCAGGGACTAAGCTCTTTCCCTGTTTTTGGACTCTTCTCTCCCTCCTCCCTCCCCCACTTTGCACAAGTTCTGCTGATTCAGAGGACAGAAAACTCCTCAGAGGTGACCCTGACCCCTGCAAGGCTCAAGTAACTGGAGGCCTGGGCAATCCTCGAACCCAGTGCCACCCTATCACATACAGCAGGAAGGGCAAGGACAGGCCCAGCGTGATGCCAGGATGAGGGAATTTTTAAGGTGGAGGTGAGGGGCAGATGCCTGGATCCTTCTACATAAAGAAGAGAAATCAAAAGCACATTACCTTAGGAACTGGGAAATGTGGGTGCCAGGCCCGAGTCTGCCTCTGATCTACTATATGATCATAGGTAGGTCATGCCCCTCTCTGGAACTCAGTTTCCCATTTGTAAGAGGATCGATGCACTCTAAGGGATCTTGCAGTGCCAAAATATAGTCAGTATCTGATCACCTCTTGCCACCTCCACTTTCCCCTCTTATAAGTCACCATCATCCCCTGCTTGAATTATACCATTAGCTTCCTAATTCACTCGGCACAAATGCCATTGCCCCTCCCCCACCCCTTTCCTGCACGTTGTCTACTCTCCACTCAACAGCCTGTGTGATCTTTTGCAAACATAAGTCAGATCGTGTTACTCCCTGCTCAAAACTCCCCGTGTCACTTGAAGTGAGAAAAGCCCAAATCCTCACAATAACCAGGAGATGATCTGGTTCGCACCTCCACTGCCTCTCTGCCCTTACAACCTCCCACTCTCCCCTCGCTCACTTGCTTCGGGAGCACTTCTTTCTTGACGGTTCTGGAACACACCAGGCACCCTCTGGCTCAGGTCTCTTGCACTTGCTTTTCCCTCTTCTCCCAACACCAGCGTAGTTCACTCTTTGGTTTCCTTTGGATTACCTTCTCAAAGCTGCTTGTCCTGAGCACTCTCGATCAAATAACCTCCCTCTGACTCCCATACCAATGTTTCTCATCCCTTCTTCCCACATAATTATTCTCCACCATCAGCTGACATTTTTGTCGACGTAAGAAATGTCCAAACCTGTAGAGAGTTTTTATGCGTTTCTTTGAGCCAAACTGGCGACATGCGCCTGGAGTAAGATCTCAAATGCTCCAGCGAATGACAGTTTTGCAGCTTATTTTATACGTTAGAATCAAAGGAGAAGACCTAAGGAAGGTGCATGGAATCCAGCGGCGGTAGATTAAAGGGGCAAGAGAAAGCAAAGGTGGGAAATCCCTAGGATTGGATGAAAGGCAAAATGGAGGAGCACGTGTTTCTTTTACACTGGAAGGCACAAGATAGCTAATAACGACCATCTACAGCACATAGAGATGGTATGTGGGCAGCAAGATAACAATGAGGGGTTCTGTGATCTCCTGCTCTTGTGGTCTTGTGCTCTGGGGCTGGCGGTTATGCCTTTGAGAAAAAGAAAATTACTCTGACATTTCAAGGTATGTTATCCTCGAGGCATAAGAACGGTAGCGCTCACTTGAAGGTAAAGATCGACCTTTGCGAAGGAGGCTGTAGGCCTGGGATGTGACTGCCTGCTATGACCTGCCCAGTTAGGGATCTGTGATCAGAAAATCCTGTGTGGTTACTTTTGCTCACGGAGCTTATAGCTCCCCTGAGCTTGTGAGGTTTGTTGCATAACACCTTTTTGGTCCACATGTTGAACTTGTATTTGCTTATTATCCATCTCCCCCCTGAGATGTATGCCCCGCGAAGGCAGGGACGTCGTCTGTCTTTGTGCCGGGTGCAGGGTGAGCACTCAGCGAGTACTTAATGGCATGAATGAATGAGTGAGTCACTGAGGCAATGTCTGTGGCTCTGGGCTGTGTGGACCCTGGAGTGGCTGCCTTCCTGGGTTCTTTCATAATCCCACCTGCTGCAGGAAGGTTGAGGTGGGAGTCGGGGTGACACATGCTAGGAAGGAGGGTGGTGCCGGTCAGAGAGAGCTAGTGCTGAGGTGATCCCCTGTCTCAGGAAACTTAACCCAGCACCCCTTCTGAGTTGGGTAAAGGGCATTCAAGGTGAAAGGGACAAGACCTCAACCAGCTCTCCAGGTACTCAAACAGAGCTTTTCATGCCCTGAAGTTAATGCCATAATGGAGGTGAACATAGAGATGGATGGGGCATTCAGGAGCCTGAGGTGGAGGCTCCTACCTGACCCAGCCGGGCAGCATGAGCAAAGGTGGGGAAGGGAATAAAAGGCCCAGCATGCTGTTGTGGGGGAACAGAGCTATGACAATGGAGTACCAAGTGCCAGGTTGGGCACTGAGTGGTGGAGTGAGGTGGCAAGGTAGGGAAGGACCTTTCTTGCAACCATGCTAAGGAGCTTGGTTGGACCTGAGCCCTCAAGTTGGTGGATTTCACTTTTATTTAAAAAAGTAACAAAGCTCTTCATTCAAATGAAATCCTATGCCAAACTCAGCATGTAAAACTGAGTCAGCCAGATCCACATGGAACTGCTCAGGTGGACCTGGGGACAGTTTCCACTGGCCAGAAACTTGTTTAAGTTTCTAAAACCCAGGCTGCCTATGTTATAGCCTTTAGTTCACTCTTACTTTGCTGGCCTCTGCCTGGGAGGCCCACGCTCCGTTTATTTGAGGAGTCAGCGCTGCCTGGCCAGCCCTGAGCAGACGGATGGCCCCCGGTCCCTCTTATTCTCACCCGTGGCTCCCGTTGGTGTGCTACTCAGCCTGCTTACCTGGTGCCCCAGGTAGTCTGGCTGGCATGGCAGAGGGAAGTGGTGTGAACAAGGAGGAGAGTTTGGAGTGGGTCTAGGTGGGTGGGGACCAGGCTATAACTCATTGAACACGTGGTCCAGGAGACACCACCTTCCGTACCCTAGTGGGACCAAGACCACTCACACTGGCTCAATGGAGGACACCTACTACCAGGAAAGGGAAGACTTTCATAGCATCATGGCAGGAAGCACATCTGGGCTCCGTGGAGCAGAGCGGGAGATGAGACTCTGCAGCAGCAGCCTCATCTCCACGTTTCAGCACCTCCGCCAACTTGCCTCTATGCCTCTTAGTGCCATTTCTGAGAAAGAAACTGCGTGGTGACCTTTCCTGGGTCAGTCTCTAGTTCTGGATGAATCAGTGACAGCCAGGAGAGGGGCGTGGAGCCATGTAGTACCATGTAGAGTTGGCCCGTCCAGGGCTGCAGTGACTGTCAGGGTGATCCCCAGAGCTCCCCGCATCCTTGTGCACCCTGTGCATCCTGTGCATTGCAGAGGGGCCCACTTGAGATGATGCTGGTGGCACTGAAATCCAGCCTATGCTCAGGGGTGGGTCAGCCCAGAGTAAGGGACGCCTATTTCTCTCAGGGCCATCTAGAGGGGTCAACCTTTTATAAATTTTCAGACTAAAGAGAATGCCTTTTTCTAATTGGTTCTCCAAGGGGCATTTTTTCCATAGTTTGTACTATGTGCTGGCGGCTGTTGTCCCTCCAGGGACATCCTCAAAGAATCTGGAACTGCGCTGAGGGCCAGCTCTCTCCCCTTCACCCCACTGGAGGAGAGTAATAGGGCTGAGGGCTGAAGGGACTTCTCACTGAGTTGTCTCCCACCAGCATGTTTCAGACTGGGAAACTGAGGCTCCATTGAGAACTCATCTCTTGCCCTGAGCCCCAGCACCAGCCTCTGGCCCAAAGAAGCAGCAGCCACGCAGCAACCCTGGTGTGGGGCCCTGGTCACGTGCTTTTGCTCCCTTTGCCATATTTAGAATCACTGGATCAGGGGAAACTTCTTGTCCCAGCCCCTGAGGATTCTTGGAAAGAGCCTCTCTCTGAGGCCTGGCTGACTGCCCCTCCCCTTTGTCCCCCTGCAAGAGAAAGTAAGAGCCCATGCTTCCCAGAGGAGCCTGCCCGCCCCCCCATCCCAGGCCACACCGCACTCCCCTGCCCTGCAGGCCTAGCTGACGTCCCTTCTGCAGTATCAGCTGTGGTGTGGGGCTTAAGAAGCCCTTTTCCTTGGGAAGGTGTTGAGGGTCATGGCCTCTCCTCCCCACCCCCCAAGAAACCTTGGCTGAATGGGGACAGATTGGCCCCATCTGTCCCCAAGAGGGAATACAGAACCCTGCCTTTGGGCTCCTGGTCTGGGGGGTGAGGAGGGGGTCACATACTCCCAAGGCCAGATGTAGAAATGAGGGAGCCAGGTGGTGGCCAGGCAGGTGGCAGACACTAGCAAGACTGTCTGGAGGGAGGGACTCTGGAGAGAGGGTCGGAAGGAAGGAGGCCCAGCAGGAAGGAAGGGGCAAGGCCTAGACCTGCATTTACTCTGGCCTGGTGTGGTGGTGGGGGGTGTCCCCTTAACCCACACAGGCTGCTTCCTCCCTAAGGATCATCAGCGCTTAACAAGCAAAAACATAAAATCTCAAACCAAACCAAACAAAAAAATGCACGTGTGGAGCACCTGTGACATTCTGGCCCTTTTCTCCCCTTCTCATTGTTTTGGGTAACAGTCTTGTGTCCCCAAGGGCCCCGTCAGTTCCCTGTCCAGGCCTTCAGGCCGGCTGTTCCAAATCTCCTCCATCTCTGCACACCCCTCCCTCCAGGCCCGCTTCCCACCTTGGAGGTGGGACCTGGACTTTTCTGCAGAAAGCTAGTGAAACCCCCAGGGGAGCTCTCTGGGCTTCCCCTGGACCCACCCCCTCTTCTCCCATCTAGTTTCTCCCCCTTCCCCCCTGTCACTGTGGCAGCTGGCCAGGTCCCTTCTGCTCAGCACCTGGCCCTTCCCCTGCTCTGGGTCCCAGCCTCCCTGCTGCCCTGGGGACCGCACCCACTGCTCGCCCCCCCCCCCCATCCTCAGCTTCTCCCTTTGTCCTGACTCCCTCCACTCTCCTCTTGTCTTAAAAAGAAAAATCCCTGTGCTCTGTCCCCTTCTCCAGCTGCCGATCTCAGCCTCTCCTCTTGGCGTCTTAAAATATATGCCCGCTCCCACCGTCTCCACGTCCTCACTCCCTTTCTCCCTTTCTCTCCTGTCCTCCCCTCCATCTGAGGCTGTCCTTGCCAAGGTACCTGGTGACCAACTTGTCACCAAATCCAGTGAACATTTTTCAGGGCTTATCTCACTTGACCTCTTGGCGGCATTTGACACTTGTCCACTCCTTCCTTCTTGAGACACTTGCTTTGCTTGGCCTGGCACCTCCGTCTTCTGATTTCCCTCCTGTCTCACTGGCCGCTCCTTCCCAGTCCAGGTGTGTGTGTGTGGGGGGGTCTGTCCTTTCTCTGCACCTCTGGGGTCCCATGGAGTCCTCCTCTACATTTGCCACATGATCTCTGGGTTGTCTCAGCTGCTCCCATGGCCTCAGTCACCACCTCCACCCTGATGTCCTCCAAATCTGCACTTCCGGCTCCGGTCTCTTGCTTCATCCCCATGGTTTGTCCAGTGTCCCACAGCCCTCTCCAGCTCAACACGGTCCAGAATGGAACTCATCACGCCCAACACGTGCTCCTCCACTGGGCCTCCTGTCACAGCTCACTCATGGCAACCTCATCCATCCAGTGCCCACAGCAGAAATGTGAGCCATTCTCCCTCCTCATTGCCCCCACTTCTACTTTAATCACCAAGTCCTACTTCCCAAAACTTCGTCCTGGCCACCCACTTCTCTTTAGTGCTGTCACCATCTTCTCTCTATCGCCTGAATATTGTGGAGCCTTCTCCTTGCTTTGCTCGGTCAGATTCACCTCCTCTATTCCACATCCACACTGCCTGAGTGGTGGTCCTGAAACACAGAGCTGACCATGTCATTCCCTCTCTTAAAACCCTTCAGTGGCTCCCCATTGCTTTTAGGATGATGTTCATAATGCCCAAGGGCGCCGCTCGAGGTCCCTGGCCCTGGCCCGGTGTGGTTTCTCCTCCGCCCCTTCCCTTTGGGCCCCCACCCTTCAGAACTGCGGCCCGCCCCGGGCTGCCCGCAGGCTCTTGCCCCTCTTGCATGCACAACTTACTTTCTCTGCTTGGGGCACCCCCACCCCTGTCTGCATCACCTCCTTCAACAAGTCTTCACTGATCCCCTCCTTTGGCTCTGCGAAAGCTGTCTTGGGGTTCCCCCCAACCCCTGGACACAGTGTCATCACCTCGTCCATCGTGTCACCGCTGTGTTATACTTGTTAATTTATTGGGGGTCCTGAATTATTCATTTCTGGCTGAGTGTAGGTGACAGTGTTTCTTAAGTAAATGTGGCTCAGAGAGGTTAGGCAATAACTTTTTCTGCTGTGTGCCCCCTTGCCCCCCAATAATTCCATCTCTCTAACCTCCAAGCATCTGTCTCTCCAGGAACATCCCAGAGAATCTGGAGTTGAGCTCATGGCTAACCTCTTCCTTCTACCCTACTGCTTGAGAGTCATAAGGCTGATGTTCCCCTCCTCATGTTGCAGACAGGGAAACTGAGCCTAAAGAGGTAGTGTGGCTTAGTGGTCCAGGTGGACTTGGGTTCAAGTCTTAGCCTCAAAGTGTGGTCCCCAGAGGAGCAGCCTTAGTATCACTGGGGAACTTTGTAGAAATGCACATTCTCAGGTGCCACTTCACAGTTACTAAATCAGACACTAGGAGTGGGGCCCAGAATTCAGTAGTTTCATGAGCCCTCCAGGTGATTCTGATGCCCGCTATAGTTTAGGATCCACCGTTGTAAGCAAACCACTCTCCCATTCTTTGCTGCCTTCCTGAATGAGTGGGATGAGTCACAGAATGGTGGCGGGTCGGGAGGAAGGGTTGTGACAAATTTCATAGCAAGACCCAGCCAGGGAGAGCCAGCCAGGTAGTACCCACCTGTTCCAGCTCTGTGGCTGCCAGCTTGGCCTCCCTGTCGGGGCGATTATAGAGGCCCAAGCCAGTTAGCTCCTCTGTGCCATCTATATTTGTATAGATGGAGACACTGAGGCCCTAGAGTGGGCCAGAGACCATCCCTGCAGTCCTTATTTATTGCATGACTGAAGTCACAGTTTGGTTCTGGCAGACACAACCAGACCCCAGCCTGGAGGTCAACCTGAGCTGGGCTTCCAGCCCCAGCTCTGTCCCTGATTCACTGTGTGATCTCAAGCAAGTGTGACTCTCCCTAGGCTCCATTTCCTCATCTGGAAGATGGGGACAGTTATTTAGGTGCCTGGAACACAAGATGTTCTCTATCAAACCAAGTACATCTGTTCAGCTGTACTGAGCAGCTAGGGCGAGGAAACTCCCACCCAGTGCATAAAGGCAAGGGGAGGTGAAGTCCAGGGGCTTTTTTAACAGGGTCTACCAAATGGAGCTGGTCAAGGTCGGAGATCTGCCTTCTCTTCCCTTCTCAGGAAGGATTCTGGGGAGACTGACAGGTCAGGGGTGGATATGCTAAGAGCTTTGGGAGTCTCTTTAGTGGGTACAAACGGGGGGCTTTGGTGACATGGTGTCCTCATATTCGTTTAATGTGAATTTCTGCTATTCATTTACTCAGTCTTTCAACGGTGGTATGAAAAAATAAATAAAGCAGGATAAGGGGAGAGAGAGGGGGAATGGAGCTGTTATTTTGGAGAGGGGGTGGTTGGGGAAGTCCTCTCCAAGGAAATGATATTTGAACAGAGGGCTGAATGAGTAAAGGAGCAATAAATAGACAGAGAAAACAGCAAAGTAAGTGCAAAGCCTGGAGGTGGCAGTACATCTGGTGTGTTCCAGGAATGGTGAGGACATCAGAATGCTGGAGCCCAGTGATGGAGGGGTGAGTAGGGAGAGCATCAAGTTCAAGAGGTGGGGGTTGGGGGTCAGGTCTCATAGGACCTTGCTGGACAGGCTGAGGGGTTGAACCTTCGCTCTCTAAGCATGATGGGAAATCAGTAGAGAGTTTTGACGAAAGTGCTAGTTCCTAGCTTCGCATTGTAGGAGGATCCCTCTGGCTGCTTTGGAGAGTGGGTCACAGTAGGGCTAGAGTGGAAACAGGGAGACCAGTCAAGGGCAAGAAGGTGGTGGCTTAGTCAGGAGGGTGAGCCGTGGCCTGTTCAGAGATATATTCTGAAGGTAGAGTCGTTAGAAACTTCTAAAGGATGGAGCATAGAGGTTGAGGGAAAGGAGAATCAAGGGTAACCCTTAGATATTTGGCTGGAGCCCCGGGTGGAAGGTGGTGCCATTACTGAGATGGAGAGGCTGGAGAGGAGCAAGATTTGAAGGCAAACTGAAAGATCGTTTCTGGCGCGTTCGGTTGGGGAGGTCGCTGGACATCCAAGGAGAGATGCCGAGCGGATGGTTGGACGTGAGAGCCGGGCTCCGCGGAGAGGCTGCCGCACCCCCACACCTGCTCAGCGGCAAAGGCCATTGCAGTAAAGCGGTGGGGGCAGGATTAAAAGTGGGTTTTTTTTTCCTGTTTGTAGGTTTAAGAGCATGCATTTTTATATTTATATTAGTTTGTTATTGCCCATGTTTATTCTAGAAAATACTAGGAAATACAGAGAAGTGAAAAGCAAAACAAAAACCAAATCAGTCTTAAAACTTTACCACCCGGAGATAAGTGCTGCTGATTGTCGGTGTGTAGTATATTTAGACATTGAAAAATCACAATGCCATTAAGATTTTATCATCCGCTTTTTTTTCCACTTAACCTGTTGTGAAGTGGACACCCGGTGGACAGCCCCTCATATGGCCCACTTCCTTGAGGATCTGAGGTCAGCCAAGCAATGGGACTGAAGGATTTCTGTCTAGGGTTGGGGTGAAGGCCTGTCAAGATTTGTCTGCAGCCTTTCCCAGAGGACGGGGCCGGATGAGATGACCTCAGGGAGGGCCCTTTCGCCCCTGAGCCCTGTGTCAGTGGCAGTCCCTATCCCCAGTGGATGTGGCCACTGCATTCTCTGTGGTTAATTATTGAACAAGAGGAGCTGGTGCTCTCCCCCATGCCTTATGTCTTCACTGACTTAGCTCCTGCCTGGAACTGGCCAAGGAGGCTTCCTCCTCTTGGATTCATTCAAAACACTTTACTGACATCTGCCACCTACTTCCTCTACCCAGGGGCACGTGCTGGGGTGCAGCTCTAGACCTGCCCTCCAAGCAGGCCAGTAGTCAAGGAAGTGTAAGTGGGTCAAAGTGGAGCCATGCTCTTCCCAGGTCTTTCCTCCTGCCAGCCCCTGTTTTACAGTTGAGGAACTGACTTTCCCACACACAACAGGACTGGTATTCGAACCCAGGTCTCCCTGCCTCCCAGGCCCTGCCCCTGCCACCACTATACATGAACATAAATAAAGCCATGTAGGAAGTGACATGGGCCACATGCAGGGAGGGCAGCATTGGGAGGGGACAATAGGGTGTGTGTGTGTGTGTGTGTGTGTGTGTGTGTGTGGAGCATCCCAGAGAGCTCCTTAGAGTAGGAGCATTGTGTGGGAAGAGTGAGCAGTCTCAGCAGGCTACGAGGGTGAGATGTTTTAGGCAGAATGCAGTGTCAGCAGTCCCAGGTGGGGAGACTCTGGGGACATTTGGGGAAGGCTGCGGGTCAGTCCACAAGGGATGGGTTTCCAGAGAAGTCCATTTCCTCAGGCGTCTCTTTCAGGGCACGTGCATGTCCAGCACACCCCAGTCCCAAAGAGGAGTGCTTCTGGGAGCTCAGCCGCATTCCCTTTTGCTGCATCTGCTGCTGTGCCTCTCATCGTCCCTCCCTCTCGTATTCCCGTCCTCCTAAGGCCGTCAGCGTCTCTCTTCCTGCTAGGCTGACCAGACGCACCGTTTTAAACAGGACGGAAAACAGCGGTCCTGTCCCATTTCCAATGGTACGTCTGTATGGTCAGCCTACTGACACCTTGGATTCAGCCCAGGGAGCCTAGGCTGACCCTATGTACTGTCTGAAATGGGACGGGACCGTTGTTTTCTGTCCCATTTAAAGTGGTACATCTGGTCAGCCTACTCATGCCCTTTCCCCTCTGCCCAACCACTAGGAAGTTAGGAACCCTGGCTCTAATCTCACCTGTCCTGGACATACTAGGTGACCTTGGGCAATGCCTTTCCCTCTGGGCTTCAGTTCTCTTGTGTGTACAATTGGATTTGAGGGAAATGGTAGGGGAGTTGGGTTCTAAAGTTCTTTCCATGTCTAAATATCTGGTTCTGGCCCGCTCAGCAGCTTCCCACCACCCTTAAGGGAGTTCCAGGCCCCCATGGCATGGTTCCATGCTGCCTGATTCTCCTCCACATACCCTCTCCCCCTCTGCACCCTACTCTCCCTACCTGTCCTCTCGATCCTCTTTCCTTCCCTAGCTGTCTCATTATTTTATTCTGAAGTTAGGGCGCATTGTCCCCATTCTGTTGATGACACCATGCTTCTCCCACCTTGGGGATCATAGGGAAAGGCACTTCTCTCAGGACAACCTTAAAACTGAGCCAGGGACTGAAGTGAAACCGTTTTCCGACTGCGGGACCCTGGGCCAGCCTGTTTCCACTGCCAACCAAGACCAACCTCCCACTCATAGCTGAGTGACCACTTCTCTGAGCTGCAGCCTGCGTCAGAGCCGTTGAGAGGGGTTGTAAAGTGTTTGTGAGCTGGGTAGCCTGGAGCTCAGGGGCTTCTCCCTTTGCTGTCCAGCACAGAGCCACAGCTCCAGGGAACTCTGATTCTTTTATCTGCTTTCCAGGTAATTCTTCCCAAATAATGCTTCCCTCCTCCTCTGACTCCATAGCTCCCTACCGAGTCTCCTCCGCTGTCCTGTCCATCCAGCAGTCTAACTCCCCTTCTTGCTGCAATTGCAGATTTTTGCTGGTGTTCAGCTGCCTGGTGCTGTCCGTGCTGTCCACTATCCAGGAGCACCAGGAACTTGCCAACGAGTGTCTCCTCATCTTGGTGAGCGCTGGGGTCCCTGCCTGAGGGAGGCTGTGTGGGGGAGCATTTCTGAGTTCAGGGTGAAGGTGGAGAGAGGCTTCTCATACCATGGCTCGGAGAGTGGCTTGCTGTGCTGTGTTCCCCGAGCTGGTGGCTTGTCCCTCTCTGGGCTTCATCCCTGTTTTACAGCAGGTGTTGGGAGAACTCCTGCTCCTATGCCAGGGCTTAGGATGGGTCCAGAGAGGAGGTGAGTAGTTTCCACTCCTTCTCAGGACCCAAACTGCTAATTCCACCTCTAGTGAGCTGTTTGTTTTGGGGAGATTTTTTTCCCCATCCAAACAGAAGCATCTTGGAGGGGGACAGCTAACAGACAGCCACCCTTTCTGTCACCCAGTCAGGGTTAGGAAGTCTGGGTGACTGGGAGGGCAAAGGAGGGGTAAGAAGACAGCTTATGGGGATAGAAGGGAGGACAGATTTGGGCTGTCAGCCTCTTTGGAAGGGCCTGCCTGCCTTTTCAGGTTTGTCCAGGTGTAAGAACTTCCAGGGGAGGTGGTCTCATGGAATCCTAGTACCCCTAACCCAGGGCTGTTTCGGGGCTCTCTGACCTGGGCCTGGGTCCTAGAGAGTGCGACCTGGCCCCACAGGAATTTGTGATGATCGTGGTGTTTGGTCTGGAGTACATCATCCGCGTCTGGTCGGCTGGGTGCTGCTGCCGCTACCGAGGATGGCAGGGCCGCTTCCGCTTTGCCAGAAAACCCTTCTGTGTCATCGGTAATAGGGCCTGTCCCCACACCCCCGATCCTTGACCCCGAGCCCCAGGGTTGACACGCTGACCTCATCCCAGGCCCAGACCCTGGCCGCTGACAGACGCAACGGACCCTCCCAATCCCCGCTACGGCCCCCACGACCCAGGGAACTTCCGAGCTCGGGATCCCGACGCGGGGTGGGTGGGTTCCCGGCCCGAGCCGTGACATCGCCATCCCCGCCCCCGCAGACTTCATTGTCTTCGTGGCCTCGGTGGCCGTCATCGCCGCGGGCACGCAGGGCAACATCTTTGCCACGTCCGCGTTGCGCAGCATGCGCTTCCTGCAGATCCTGCGCATGGTGCGCATGGACCGCCGCGGCGGCACCTGGAAGCTGCTGGGCTCGGTGGTCTACGCGCACAGCAAGGTGAGGCCGGCTGGGGGCGTGCCCGGGGCGGGGCCGGAGCCGGAGCGCGGGCCGCAGCGGCGCCGGGGGTTGGGGGTGGGG
>PVJL010011597.1:0-41800 GCA_004026885.1 Lyroderma lyra
GTGAAGTTCAGGACCGGGTGGGGCTTTTCCCTGGGCAGCCCTGGAACCTAAGCAGAGCGGAGGGAGCTGTGCCTTGGCCCAGGATCTTCATAGATGAGAGAAAGGACAGGATTGGTGAGCACGGAGAGAGCAGAGGTCTGAGGGGACATGTGGGACAGCATTTCAGATTCAGTTAAAATTGATAGAGCATCTACTAAGCGCCTGGGACTTTCACACATCCTCAGTTTATGTTGAGAATTGGAATTAAAGCGGTCAAGGGCATTTCTGGAGGCGGCAACATCAAGTGTGCGGTTGGCAGACATTCTGACTCAGGGGCCAGGGCTCCTTGGAGGCCTTCACTTGGCCTGTTGTCCTCCCACGTGTCCGAGCCACATCAGGTCAAGCCCTGGCCTGCCCACCCAGTCCCAATCCCACTTGTTTCCTGTCCCCTCCATGGTTGTTCATCCTCAGCTCACCCTGCTCTCTCCCCTCACATCCAATTTCCCAGCAACTCTTAGGAATTCTCCCTTTTAAAGTCTCAGTCTGCCATGTCCCTCTGACCTACAGCCACTCGCCAAGGACAAGTCAATTTCACCTCTTGTCTGATCACGGTGGCAGCCTCATAATGGCCCCATCAACTCTTCTTCCCTCAAATCCAGCCCTTCTGTCTCAGCACCAGAGGGGTCTTCCTGAAGTGAACACCTCACCCATCATTCGGGGCTCCCTCTGCCTGTGGGTTAAGTCTGACTTTTTACCCGGCTACAAAGTCTTTCATGGTCTTAGTCCTGCCCTGTTTCAAATTTCAACTCCTCTATCCCTTCTCTGCTAGCCCCAGGGACACCCCACTATGTTCTCTCTCCCCTCTGCCTGAAACACACGTCCTCCTTGCAGCCCCCTCAAATACCAGTTTGCCTAACTTATGCTAATGCTTCAGACTGCACATCCTCTAGAACAGGGGTTCTCAACCCCCAGGCCCTGGACCGTGGTCTGTTAGCAAGGAGGCCACACAGCAGGAGGTGAGCAACAGATGTGGAAGCAGAATCTTCATCTGTATTTACAGCCCCTCCCCACCACTCACATTATTGCCTGAGCTCCGCCTCCTGTGAGATCAGCAGAGGCATTTGATTCTTATAGGGACGCGAACCCTATTTGAACTGCACATGCGAGGGATCTAGGTTGCATGTTCCTTATGAGAATGTAATGCTTCATGATCTGAGGTGGAGCTGAGGCGGTGATGCTAGCGCTGGGGAGCGGCTGCAAATACAGATTAACATCAGCAGAGAGGTTTGACTGCACAGAGACCTTAATAAATTGACTGCTTGCAGACTCATATAAAAACCCTATCAGTGAGTGGCAAGTGACAGTTAAGCTGCATCTGGCGGCAGGTTTTATAGTGGCAAGTGAGTTGATGTACTTCAATGTATCTGGTAGAAGACTTTAAGTCAGAATTCAGCACTTATTTTAGTCCCCACGTGGCCTGCCTATTATTTTATTTACCACTTCTATTTGTGCCTCTTTCCTGCACTGCGCACTCATCTCACATGCAAACGTCAAGTTGCAGTAAAACAAGCTCAGGGTTCCCAGTGATTCCGCATTATGGTGAGTTATTTAATTATTTTATTATATATTACAATGTAATAATAATAGAAATAAAGTGCACAACAAATGTAACGTGCTTGAATCATCCCCAAACCATCTCCCTGTACCCTGTCCATGGAAAAATTATCTTTGACAAAACCTGTCCCTGATGCCAAAAAGATTGGAGACCACTGCTCTAGGACACTGCAGATGAGATTCAGCAGGCAATAAGAGAAAACCCCAATAACAGTGGCTTAAACTAGAAAGAAATATATTTTTTTCTCTCATAGAAGAAGTCTAGAGGTTGTCAGTCCAGGAGTGGATTGAGAGCTCCAAGGTAATCAGAAACAGACCTCGGCTCCTTCTGTCTTTCTGCTCATCATCCCTAGCATGTACATCCATCTTCAAGATTCCCTCATAATCACAATGTGGCCACTATAGTTCCAGCCATCACACCGAGTACCAGGGTGCAAGAAGTAGGAAGAACAATAGGGGAAAGGGCACATGTCTTGTTGAATCAGGCTCCTTTAAAGGATTTTTCTGGAAACCCAGTGACATCCACTTACCTCTCACTGGCCACTTCTGTCTGCCAGGAAGCCTGGGGGGTGCAGTGGTGTTCAGCTAGAGCCATTGCCACTCCCCAAAATGCAGATCAGTTAGGAAGAAAGGGACAATGGATCGCATACTCAATCAACAGTCTCTGGGACCCAAGACTGTGTTTGGCACATCTCCTTCGAACTCTTAGACCACCCTCTCCCTCTCTTACCGTAGCCCTTACCACACCCTATTGTCACGCTTGTCTCCTCAACCAACTGGCCAGCTGCGTGGGGGTAGGCCCTGCTCCCTGCTCCTAGCACAGTGCCTGGTTGGAATACAAGGCCCAAAGCTTCATACCTAATCACATACATGTAAGGAAGCCCCAAAGACATTTGAGCAAGGAAACACCACAATCAACATGCTTCTGGAAAATTCACTTCGGCATCAGGTGCAAGGTGGTTTGGGAATGGTGAGGTCAGTGAGGAAGTTGTTGCAATAAATAGTGAGGATAAGAAAGAGTAACAAAGCCATGATGCCAAAGCACAGCATTCCCCGGCCAATCCAGAGCCTTTGGGGCCTGATCAGACGTAAGGACTGAGACTCCCAGAGTCCCCACACACCCTTATTGGCTTCCCCACTCCTCTCCCAACGCTTCCTGGGGTACATTTGAATCCTTAAGTCAGGGTCTGCTCTGGGGAGACCCAGACTAAGACCATGACAATTGAGAATGTCTAAATTAGAGTCCTTTGAAGGGGCTGCTGCAGTCACCGAGGTAATATACGCTGCAACTGAGATAAAACCTATCCAGACCTCCTGCCCCTAGGTCTGAGAGCACAGAGTCTTTGAGATGAACCTCCAAGGGGACATGGGTGGCCAAGGCTACAGTAGCTGTGCTACCAGGAGCAAGCAGGGTGTGTGCTGCCTACCTTGGGGGGACCCAGTTTTGTCTGACAAGGTTGGAGCAGGAACTACACACTCTGCTATCAAATCCCCTTGGGGTCTTATACTGGACACCTAAATTCCCCCAGGGAACCCCTACATTGATGTCACGTACTGTTAAGGTACTTGATCAGAATTGGGGTGCGCGTTCCTAACTTTAGCAGAAGTCTGGGAATATTTCACACTGTCCCTGGCCAACACCACTCTTCCCTGTGTCCCCCTACACAGCATTTTCACTACTCTCTGATGCCCTGTGTGTCCCCTGTCTCCGGATGGCTCCATCCCAAGTACACCTACTTGTCCCCTGTGTCTCAGGACATTAACTCAGCCTCCTTTCCTTACAGGCAGAGAATAGGACTTCATTCATTCCAAGGAAAAACCAACATTTTCGTTTTCTTCGATTTTGTATTAGTTCTGGGTATATAAGACAAGTTGGTGATTAGGTATTTATATACCTCACAAAGTGACCACCCCAATGAGTCTACTGCCCATCTGACACTGAACATAGTTATTATAATACTACTGACTGTATTACCTATGCTGTATTTTATATCTTGCGACTATTTTTATTATAGTAGATATTTGATATTACTTTGTATTAGCTACAGGTGTACAGCATAGTGTTTAGACATTTATAGAATTTATAAAGTGATCCTCCAATAAGTCTAGCCCAGCTGGCCCTACACGTAATTATTACAAAATCGTTGACCATATTCCCTGTGCTTTGTTTTACATCCCCATGACTATTTTGTTCCTTTTCTTCTTTTAAGTCAATTTAATTTTCACTTCAGGTCACCATTCCACTGGGACAGTTGAAAATTCCATCTCAGTGTTTTTAAAAATGCTTTGATTGAGATAAAATTTACGTAACATAAAATTCCCCATTTTAACCATTTTAAAGTTTACAGTTCAGTATCTTTTAGGACGTTCACAGCGTTCGCTGTGTGACCATCACCACTACCTAATTCCAGAAGAATTTTACCACCCAGAAGGAAAGAAACCCCATACTTATACAGCAGTCCCTCCCTGTCCCCCGCCTCCAGCCCCCGGCAATCTCTAATCTACCTCCTGTTTCCACGGTTGTGTCTGTTCTGGACATTGTGTATGAATAGTGAAGAATACGTGGTCTTTCATGACTGGCTTCTTTCACTTAGCATGTTTTTGAGTGTCATCCATGTTGTAGCATGTGCCAGTCCTTCATTCCTTTTCTTTTCAGTCCGTTTTGAGGACTCTTAACCTTCCCAGGTTGTATGAGAGTCCCCAAGCCTTATGAGGGAAGTCACGTCAAGTCATCATGCCCCTCAAAGCCCAGCAGGCCCTGTTCTTTGCCTTTCATGAGATATGGGGTCTTTGATGGTGCTGAGGCTCTGGGTCCGGAGTCCAGACTCTCCTGGCCACCCAGACATGTGGCCACCTCCAGGAGACCATCATGGAGTGGTGGTGGGCCCTATTGACCTTGAGGAGCCCCCAGACCTCTCTGCCCTTCCCGGGAAGGGGCTCATCTTCTCATTCACCACTTATCCAAGGCCCTCTCCCTTCTCACTCACTCCCTCTCCAGGACACCCTGTCATCTCTTCAGTGGCTTTAGGTTTTTAGTACAGCTTCATTTTCAAGCTGCTTTATTCTCTGCTCCACCAAAATCTTTCAGACAAGGAGACACACAGCCTGGTGAGTTACTCACAATTAAGAAATACATAGAGGGGAGTTCCCTGGTGGTGTAGTGGCTAAAGCTTCAGCGCTGTCAACACTGAGGCCTGGGTTCGATTCCCAGCCAGGGAACTACCCACATTAAAAAAAAAAAAATGTAGAGAGACAAACAAAAACTTTAATACAGTACATTATCCTGCCACCTGTCAGAGTTTGATGGGTGGATGCGAGTCCTTCATTTTTTCCTTACGGGTCCTGAGCAACTGTGGAACGTTGGTGGGTTTACTAAACCAGCAGGGTGCAGAGTTGCAAATCCAAACCTCCAGGGGCCGGAAGATCACAGGAAGGAGTAAATCCTGCCCTCTGGTGGGGCTGCGGAGGCTCCCTCGCCCGGGACAGCGGTCATTGCCAGGTAGGAATGCTGCTCCACTGTGACCAGTGCTTCCTAGTTTTCCAGAGCAGATGGAAATCTGAGTTATGTGAAACTTCGTAATTTTTAATGCTGACAAATAATTCATAATTTTTAATAGAAAACACTGTATAACACCAAAAAAAAAAAAAGAAAACGAGCCACAACAACACATACAAACACCTGCAGGATCAGCTCAGTCTCTTGGCTACCAGCTGACAATCTCTGATTTAAGCAATACATTTGATGTTGGGGTGTCAGGGACCCCGTAAAGCACAAGATGTCACAAGCCCTGAGGAAAAATGGTCACTGGAGAAGTTCCCTGAAGACAAAAACCTGCTAATTACGAAAGGCCCTCATTGGCTGGCCTGCCTGTCCCCTCTGGAAGGAAGGTTGTCACTGCTCATCAGGGGAGGGCAGGGTGTGGGGCTTTGTGGTGATGAGCAGGTGCTCAGCTGGGAGGATGAGGAAAGGTGTTTCCATATGGATGAGGGCTTGACCTGCGGACGGGCCCTAGGTTTCCTGGCTTATCCCTTTGGACTGGGCTTGAGAAGTCACATTGCCTTCCCATCCCCCTACTGACATACGCCCAGAAGTCAATGAAATCACCTGAAATCTCCAACCAGGCTGCGCATGACCATGGGGTTGCTAGAAGGTTCTTAGCTCTTGGCAGAAGGAGGGCTAGAAACAGATCATTTATAATAAAAGTGATACATAATTCACTTACTCTCCACAAGTTAATAAAGTGGGAAAATTATGAAACCAAGACCAAGGAGGAAAAAAACCTAAGTACTGGTCGTAGAATATATTTCATTACATGGTTAGTATATTCTGACATGGTCTCCACAGAGCCTATTCTTGGCTGTCGATGATCAAATTCTCATTGCCAAGTCCATGAGAGTAGCACCATATGACTCACTACTCTGCTTGGAGCCACGGGGTCTACAAGGTCCTTCTTCCTTGGTTTCAAGAAGACATTGTCCTTTCTGTGGAATGAGGGTGTGGGGCAGGCAGCCTTCTGTTAAAGAAACGCGTCTCCGCTGGGTCAAAGCCGCCCCTTTGGCGGGTTTATCTGTGTTTCTGTCTGAACTGTGGCTCATCTTGCTGGAGTAAGTCTCCCCAGCAGGTAAGGACCACTCCTGTGTCCCATCCTTTTTGCCACCCGTTCCTGGTGACATCATTCATCCTCTGCTGGTTCTGATCAGCCTTTTCTAGGGCCAGGTGATGACTCAGAATCTTTCTCATCCTCAGCCTAACTCTGCATAACCAGCAGTACCCCCAAACTGCTCCCAAAATTGCCGTCAGGCAGGAAGGGAGTCCATGGGAGTTAAAGGATGTGAGAGTGAAGGTAAGGGCGGGCAAGGTGGCAGTTTTTAAATTCCCACGTCCACTTCGCTGCACTCAGGGACGGAGCCATAGCCCACTGCTCTGGGACCAGCCTTTGTGAGCCAGATGCCCGTGCCTCTCACTGTGCAATTCCCTTAGGATTTCAGGAGACTGTCAGGCTATTTGCTTCCCAAAGCAGTGGCAAAGTGACAAAGCCACTGACCACCTGGGTGAGTGGGTTAGTTCATATATGTGAAGTCCATATAGGAAGAATGTCATTATTCTGACTCCTGGCCCTTGGTCACAATCACTTTAGCTTGTTGCAAATAATTCAGCTTTTCCAATGAAGCTTGACCAGACTCTCAGCCGTATTGGATTGCAAGCCACAGGCAGAAAGAAAGAGCCTCTCTTAATAAAGCTGTATTTTCCTCCTTCTGTGTGTGTGTGTGTGTGTGTGTGTGTGTGTGTGTGTGTGCTTTTTAAGTTGTGGGAAAGTACCCATAATATAAAATTTTCCACCTTAACCATTGTTAAGCGTATAGTTCAGTGGGATTCAGTACCTTCACACTGTTGTACAACCATCACCACCATCCATCTCCTCACTCCTTTCGTCTTGCAAAACAGAAACTCTGCACGCATTAAACAATTCCCTGTTCCCATCTCCCCCAGCCCCTGGCAACCACCACGCTACTTTGTTTCCCTATGAATGTGACCAGTCTAGGAACCTCACATAAGCAGAATAGTCCAGTATTTACCTTCTTGTGTCTGACTTATTTCACTTAAGATAATGTCTTCACGTTTCACCCACCTGGTAGTATATATCAGACTGTCCTGTAGGTTTCTTTCTTGGACAATCTTATCTTACTGAAAGTCGCTAGAAGAGCTCATGAACTCTTTTTAGTTGTATAATTCCCCAGCATTGGGAAACGCCTCGTCTGAGAAACAAACATTTAATTAGTTGCCTCATTACTGCATAACAAGGATAGCCAGTTTGTAGCCAAGGAGACAAGTGTCTCTACCTCGACTTGACTCAGTTGTTTCTATGTTCCAGGGTCACTTGTAGCCCCCCATTCTTGATGCCAATTTCTACATCAGGACTCTCCTGAGGAAGCTACCGAAAACCCTGCCCCAGTGGCTTAGGCAGAAAAGAAATCCTTTGGCTCATGTGACTGAATGTTCAGGTGGACAGGGAGGGCGCAGGTACACCTGCACTAGACTCTTAAACTACGTCTTCAAGACAAGCACTGTCTCTCTCCATATTTTGGCTCTCTTGGCCTCCACATTGGCTTCCTTCTCAGACTCCGCAAATGGAAAGTTCCTAGGACTAGATCTTCCCAGGTGCGAGGCCA
Organism: Lyroderma lyra; assembly: GCA_004026885.1. Taxonomy (NCBI): domain Eukaryota; kingdom Metazoa; phylum Chordata; class Mammalia; order Chiroptera; family Megadermatidae; genus Lyroderma; species Lyroderma lyra. Next base: position 7,765 of record PVJL010011597.1, read on the forward strand.
GCAGGAAAAAAAAAGGGGGGGGGGCTTCCCTTTCCTTAATAGTTCAGCTAAGGCCCTAACTGGCATTGTCCCCACCTGAGTCCCATGCCTGTCCCTGAACCCCTCACTGTGGTAAGGTCTGGGTCGTAAGTCCAAGCCTGGGCCTGTGGTCAGGATCACCGCTCCCAAATCTCAGCACTGAGCGCGGGGAAGAGACAAAGGAAATGCAAGTTATTATTATAGGAAGAAAGGCGACGGGCCACTGCCAGTCAAGGAAGAAGAGCAAATGTTTGCCACACCTGCTGAGGGACAGGAAGCAGCCGTTTGAAAGAAACAGGGTCAATCTGCACCAGACTTGGAACAATCGCCAAGATAAATTAAATTAGAAGAAAGCAAGGTGCAGAAGAGTGTGTACCAAAAGGTGGGGGTGGAAGCTGGGCCTCTTATGGTCTCTCCTTCGCCTTCAAAGTTCCTGAGAGAGAGAGACGGCCAGGCCCCACTCACCACGAAGGCGGGTGGGTACCGCTCTGACAGTGACAGGACCTCGTTTAGCATTTCCCCATGCAACCAAAATCTGCAGTCAAGAAAAGCCGGTCCTGGCCAGAAGACTGATTTTTGAGCCAAAGACATGAGAATGATGTCTTCCATAATAATCTTGCCAAAACCCACTGTCTCCTGCATTAGCCCTCTCCCTGAAGGGTAACAGGGACTTGACAGAAAAATTCAACTCACGCTGGCTGAGGAAAAAACCCAAATCTGACTTTGCACTTTTTTATTCTGAAATGACAAAAATAAATACAGAGTTCCGTATTACAAAATTAATACACAGGCTGTTTTCATGCAAACAGTACAAACACTTTTAAAAAAACTTGTCTTTAGAGTTTGATATGCTCTGTGTGCTTCGAAACACTTTTTAATATATGCAAAATAAATACATATGTTGTGTTTTTTTACAAAAATGAAGTAACTTAATACATTCAATTAAATAAGTATGCAACATTATTAGAATAAACACTGTTTCCTGTAGAACTGAAACTATTTTTCATTTTGAATGGGGTGAACACACAGAATTTACACGTCCTTGTTTTCCCTGGGTGTGACTTAGGAAACGTGGAGCCAGTTTCCCATCCCTCATGCTTTGTTGAGAACCCACAGGTGACACGCAGGGCCCTGAGGTGCCGCCACCCTGAAGCCCTGGGCAGACGCTAAGGCACCTGAGCCCAACATATCCGCAGGACAGAGTGAAGGGGCATCAATGGTGGGGTGTAATCCGGCCACAGAGAATGCGCTCACAGACCTTGTCTTGTGCCTGAACACACTCATTGATACCCAAACCCTTTGGTTTTGGAGCTGTGGCCTGCAGGACTGTGAACGCAATTCCACGAGCTTCCAAACACAGGCAAAGTAGTAGTTGTTGCTGCTGCTGCTGATGATGATGATGACGACGACGACGATAAATTGTACAAGCTGTGACCACACAGAGACGCTGGTTTCCCGAGAAAACGTCTGCGGTTGGACGGGGCGGTTGCGCGCTGCTCCCGGCCCGCGGGCGCCACCTTGGCGGTGGCCTTCAGCCCCGGATCTGTACCTCGGCGGCTCCTGGTCCCTCGGTGTGGGCTCCCTCCCTGGCTCTTAAGGCTCGCGTCCTTGCTTTAAGATAAGAGCTTCACCTAAAAACAGCATTTTGGGGGCAAAACAGGTTTCCAACCCCGTAGCAAAGTGTCACTTGCCAGCCTGGGGGCTCAGGGGAACTGGGCGGGTGCCGGCGCCGGGGGAGGCCCCGCGCCTCCTGGGCCCCGGGCCCCAGGGAAGCACCCTCTCCATCCAGCCTTGCTAGTCTTGACTCCCTCGAGGGACCCCACCTAGAGGAAAAGCATCTCGGTCCCCCTTCCGCCTCAGGCGGCCTGGTGGTGCGTGGTCCCAGCGGCTGTTGCTTTACCTTTACACAGGGTCGCCATCTAGTGACAACAAGGGTATACTGCTACGCCTTAACATGAAGGCACAACGCTACAACTTGGGAACATTCTGGTTGAGGCAGGGAAAGCGCTATAATAGGGAGGGAACCCAATTCCAGACCCTGTTGGTGGCGGGTGATTAGCTCCCCCCTGCAACACGCGACCTGGGGTCACCTTCACAGAGGGTGGCGAGTCAGGTCCAAATACTGAGTCTGGCTTCTAGTTGACAATACCCTTGTTCTTTCAAAAAGAGAGTGCCTGTAGCCTGAGATTGGCTCTGGGACCCCCCACTCAGCTTAAGACATGTCTGGAAGTAGTTCTGGCTTAGGAACCCCTACTCTTTGTTGGGAGTGGGAAAGGTGCTCAGGGAGACAAAGCAGCCCCAAGGAGCTCCAGCTGTGAGAGCCCCAAACAGGCCTGCCTCCCACCCTCTCTGAGTCACCTTCCAGCTATAGACTCTGAAGACAGGGGAGGGCAAGGGCCAGCGCCTAGCTTCCTGGGACAATCTCCCCAAGAGCTAACCACCCCTACTGCCACTGGCTCCAGGCACACACCCCAGGAGCAGGTACGTGCTGCAGCTCAGCAAACATTCAGGCCTGGTGAGACGCCACACTCCATTTTTTAGACACTCTTCATCTTTACTAAGGGTTTTCTCGCAGGCCCCAGCGTGGCTGCCTGGAGTGGGAGCACCTCCTCCCTCTAAGTAGGCTGACCTGGAGACAGAAATCGGACGGGGTTATGTAATGTTCTGGATTCATTAAAAAGTAAGACAATAACAGAAGTTTTATGACATGAACATATCGAGCTAACAATTCTTCTTCAGTGACAGAACTCGTACAAAAATTTAGGTAGACGTAGAAGGGGACTGCATTTCACCAGACAGCACTATGGCTATTTCTCCGATGAAGTAATTTCATGCAGCCAATTTTGGTCTTTCCAAATACACCAGAGAAAAAACAAAAAAACAGAATGAGCACCCCTACTGCTATCCCAAGCTGGTTTATGTTAATGTCCCAGCGGAGAATTCTGCGGTAATAAAAACAATAGCTAACAGGCTGTTGAACCGAAATATGAGTCTGAAAAGTCTGAATCAAACTGAATGTAGGGCAGAGAGAATCTCTGTGGGTGGAATGATGGTAGAAATAACAGTAAGACTCACAGTCACTGCATCCCACACTCCTAGCCTGATGGATGCAAAAGCCAGATGAGCCCGCTCAGCAGTTCATTTGCATCGAGACTGTTCTGGCCCCCACACGCTGGGGTGTAGCGACCGCCTCTTGAATTCCCTGGGGCTGCAGACAAGCAAGGAGCTCAAGGAGCTTGGCCCTGGCTGGATAAAGTACAATAAATGGAACTTCCTCTTTCGTCACCCTGCTAGTTTTACTGCATGCATTGACTAACATAGAGCCTAGTGATAAATTAAAAAACCCGCATTCAGTTTTTTACGAAAAATTAAAAACCAGACAAAAGGTCTGACAGGATGGTTGGGAAATATGAGAAAAACGGCACTGTCCTGTTTAAAACAGTACGTGTGGTCAGCCTACCTCTAAGGGGATAATGTTTCCCCACAAGCACTCTGCTCCCCAAGGTTGATGACCTCCTTTCCTCCTTGTGGTCTGACATTGGGGGCAGTGGAGAGAGGAGAAGCAAGTTCTCAATAGGCATTGCTCAAGATGCCCTGCCATTGGGCTTGGCATGACTGCTCGGGTTCTTTGCACTTAGCACGGGGGACACTTTGCACCTTTCATCCACAGCTTTGGGCCTTCACCGCCTTTCTTGGGCAATAGGACAAACCCCCTCACCCATAAGGGATCAGTGCATTAATAGAAGCAGAAGCAGATGCAAACTGAGAATGCAAAGAGTAATCAGAGCTGCCGAGTACGTTTGTGCCTCTTTCCTCACCAAGCAAGCGTCCCTAGCCTGGGGGAACCACTGGAAGCTGGAATTCAAACCTTATCCGATCACAAAGCCATGCCATGGTAAGGCATTGTCTGCTTGGAGGAAGGGGCCACTTTCAAATTCCCCTGCCCTCTGTGAGCAGGGCCAAGAGCCCTGCAGGCTGTGACTGCCCACAGAGGCTCCCTTGTCCTAATTCTCCCAAAGGCACAGACAGGGGACAGTTGCAGCCTATGGGGAGTTAGTGGACTCTCCTTGGAGAAAGGGCTCCTGCACAGATGACCAGGACTCCTTGGCTTCTGTGGGCTCTGGCTCATTTCTGCATTCATTTGCTAGGGTTGCTGTAACAAAGTGGCATGAATTAGGTGACTTAAATAACACAAATGTGTTATCTCGGTCTCACAGTTCTGGAGTCTGAAGGCCAAGATCGAGGCCTCAGCAGAACTGATTTCTTCTGAGGGCTGTCAGGGAGGACCTGTGCCAGGTCTCTCCCTGGGCTTCTGGGAGTTTCCTGGCCATCTTTGGCCTTCCTTGGCTTGTAGACACTTCACCTCAATCTGCCTTTCCCTTCACGTGGCATTCTCCCTGCGTGGGTGTCTGTGTCCAAATCTCCTCTTTTTATAAGGATGCAATTATATTGCATTAGAACCTGATGACCTCACCTTAACTAATTACATCTGCAATGACCCTGTCTCCAAATAAGATCACATTCTAGGGCACTGGGGGTTAGGACTTCAACATCTGAATGGGAGTTACACAATTCAACCTGTACAGTAAGATCCCCAAACAAGAAAGCACTAGCTGCCCATCACCATGGTGACAGGAGAAGATGTTGGAGGGACAAGGAAGTTCAGCTCGTAAACACTATAAGAAAGGTTTTTTTCTTTCTGTGTCAGTTTGTCTCAACATTGTGTCTGATTCCCAGGTGACCAATAAACTCTCTAAGACGGACAGACAAGCCAGATAGTCTCTTATTTATGTGTCCCAGACCGCACAGGAGAGGGAGGTCTTGACAGCCCAAACAGACCCTGAGATATCTCAGTGGCCAGAGAACACAGGTCTGGAGAAGGCCTGGCCGACTCCGTCAGTATGAGCCATCAGAGACCTTTTAGAAGCTTGCCCTTTGGCTTTTGAAATGAAAGCTTTCTTAATCATCACTGTGAAGGTCTCCTTAAAATTATCAATAATTTAAATGTTTGCTCTAGCTGATGTATTTTGCTTGCAGAAATGTCATAGTTCCCTCGAAAATCACAGTGTTTAATTCTCTGGCACTGTGGCCAGACTGGATCTCACGTTGAGTCATGGTATTTAAACATGTTGTATATAAAAGTCACCCATAATCCCAGTTTGGGGTGCAGATGAGACAGGTGGAAAAGTGCCCCAGAATGGCCTATGAAACTTCATGGGCAAAAATGCAGTGGAATCAATAAGCCAGCTGGTTAGGGCTTCACCCTGTAGACCAGGGGTGCTTCCTTACATTACAGGTGGGCTTCGGGGAATCTGTGACGCCCTACAACTGAAAACTGCAAAATGTATTTCACTAGAAAGAAAGTTTCCAACTTTTGTTGGAGTCTCAAAGGGATCTATACACAAACCAATTAAGGATTACTGCCCTGAAAACACACATGTCCTCACACATCTTAATAGTAGAACAGTACATTTAATTTTCTTCTAAAATGTGTCCAAATTTTTGGCTTCCCTGGGCCACATTGGAAGAAGAATTGCCTCGGGCCACACATACAATACACTAACACTAACGATAGCTGATGAGCTAAAAAAAAAAAAAAAAAAAAAAAAATCAAAAACAAACAAACAAACAAAGAAAAACAGGGTCCATGCATAATTTTCATCATGTTTTAAGAAAGTTTATGAATTTGTGTTGGGCCGCATTCAAAGCCATCCTGGGCCTCATACAGCCATGGGCTGCAGGTTGGACAAGCTTGATATAGAAGTTCATCATGAAATTTAGAATTGTTAACAATGGAAGCAAGACCTTTCAACTTGACAGTGGTTAATCTCCCAATCTGGACCTTGAAGTTCCTGTTAAGATTATATAAATGGATTTATAATTGGGGATGTGCAGGCTAGATTCTTGTGGTCACAAAATGACCTAAGACGTGGTCCCCTGTGGCCTAAGGTCTTCGATGGGTACCCAGGAAAAACAATGTCTATTCCTTTATGAAGAAGGGTGGACCTTCATGGAGTCCATGAACCTGGTCCCAAGGGTTGAGAGATGTAAGACTCTTCCTCCAGAAGTTTGCCTTTATAGAAGGTTTTTGTTCTTCACGTCAGCCAAAACTGAGTAGCAGACAACGTCTATGTGGTCAAAGAATGCACTATGTTTATAATTAGGACAGAAGCTGGTCCAACTGTCTCTCTCATTCTCCCTCCTTCACCATTCTACCCTATGATAGATAGATAGATAGATAGATAGACAGACAGATAGGCATACAGAGATGTTATATAAATATTATAATATATAACATATATCTAGATAACATTCGTGGTACATGGTTGGAAGTTTTCAGCCTGCATTATAAAAATGACAGCCAGAAAACAACTTTTATAGAATTAAGTAAGAAATTTTAGCAAGGTATTTAAATTATTTTTTAAACAAATTTCCTTCGCAGCCAGAGATCTTCAATAACCACCCCATCTGACATCAATTCTTCACTAACTAGTAAATTTGGCTTTTACTTTGGGAAAAGAAGCCTCTTTCTATCTACTCACTTTCATTTTTGCTTTGACATCTTCTAGAAAGCTGGGTCGTTTTGACACACATGTACAGTGCCTCAGGAAGATCGCCACCTCATCGTGTGTCCTCTCTCTGGCCGTCCCTCTCTTTGTATTTGACAGGTGGTGATCATGTTATGCTCATTGCCATGCAGGACTGTGCAGTGTCGGCCCAAATATACTCGCTCTTTGGGAAACATCCAGGGCCTGAAGGACAGTCAGGGAAGATCGACTCCTGGTTGGCTATGGGATGCTGAGGACTTCCATCTGACCTTTCAGCCTCAGCAGTTCAGGCTGCCTGCTGGCCCCAACACTGCTGTCTAGCCTAGCATCCAGCAGCCCTGGGGCAGCCCTACTTCCCGGGGGGACCAACCTTTTAGATTCAGGTGGAACCAGAATCTAATGGGTTTGAAATGAATTCTGGCTCTTTGTCCTCACTGAGCTCTGCACAGTCTGACCCAGAGCAGATGGGTTGTCAGGGTCTTGCAAGGAGGCCCCCACATCTTCCTCTGGATCCAATCACCTACTCGGGGCCAGACACAGGGTCCAGCAGAGGGACTCTTGACCAGGGTGTGCATTCAGCAGTGCAGGCTGTGAACTGCTGAGCCCAGGGAGTGCCACTCACCTAGACTCCAGCATGAGTGAGGGTTGAGCATCCCCGGAGCTGAGCACCTCATCATCTCTGTTCCTGACAGCAGTAAAGAAACACCTGATATGAAGGGTTAGTCTGATTTCAAGGTCGCCATCTTATTTTCCTATAGGCTCCTTACCAAAAAAGAGAGGTATTTTCCGCTCCTTCCTCTTTAGGGGACAGTTGGACTTTTTGTTCTGAAAATTAAAGTGTTCCTAGCCCCAGGGAAAGGTTGAGTGTTTTATTTTTAAAAGCCAAGACTCATAAAATAATCATACACAGGAGGTTGGGGATAGAGGAGGACTCCATGCACTGACTCCAAAGAATATCCCAAGGCTGGAGGAGTCTGGGTGGAGACAGATATTCCCACAGTGCCAGAGTCCTGTCCCAAAAAGCGGCCAGGGAGGTGACAGGAGCTCAGATTGGGGAGGGGGTGAGGGGATGTGTGTGGAGGCGGCCTCTGGAAGTGCAACTCAGGAAGGACAGCAGGGAGGAGGGAGTCTGAGATACAAATATAAAGATACAATGTTAGCAGGAACTGGCTCACCCGATTACAAAGCCTGAGAAACGGGGTCTGCAGCCAATAGTATAGTTCTAGTCTGAGGGAAGAAGACCGGTGTCCTAGCTGTCTGCGCCCACATGTGAAGGAATGAGGGTCGGGGTCATCTAAGTCCTAAAGAACAAAAGACCTGGAGGACACATCTGTGTCAGGCAGAAGAAGCATCAAAGTGGGGATCCAAGACTCAAGAATAGGCATTCTAAAAAAAAAAACAAAAAACAAACAAACAAACAAAAAAAGAATAGGCATTCTCTTTCAGGACACTCATAAATCCTGGGGTCCTTGTTTAATCTACCTGAGAGGGGTGGTCCTACAAATGGACTCATAGTGGCCTTCTCGTGCACCTCTATAAGTGACAGCTGAAATTGCACATTGTATGACAAGAGAATAAAGAAAAGTGGCATTTCTTGTACTTGAATGTTAGGGAGCACATTACTACCCATTATGGACCTTTAGGAGTCTTTTCCATCTAAGGAACAACAGTAATGCAAAAATAAGAAAGAAAGTTGATAGGATTCAACTAATGAATGCTTAATCTCTACAGCTATTACCTAAGGTGAGGGGTTGAATTTTAAAGAAAGCAAGACAGAGGTCATGGCTAGTGAAGATTTGGGTCACCTGTTCTGATGAGGGAGGGTTTTTGTCACACCCCCAAGCAAGTCTCGGACACCAGCTGGGTGTCCTACAATTCAACTCAGTTCTGACATTACCTGGGGAGAGCGTCAGATCTCACAGGTCAAGGGCTCAGTCCTACAAGGCTGCCCCCACGTTGGATATCCATTACAAGTTCTGATTGACAGGCTATCAATCAGAGGTTCCCATGATCTCCTCCTGGGGTTCAATCAATGTGCCAGAGAGGCTCACAGGGCCCAGAAACCCAGTTTACTCCATAGAGTACCAATTTTTATAAAAGGATATAAAGCAGGAATATCCAGATGGAAGAGATGTATAAGGCAAGGTATGGGGAAAGGCCCGGAGCTCTCTCTCTGAGTGCTCCACTCTTCCTAAATCTCTTGTGTTCACTAACCTGGAAGCTCTTCAGACTCCATCCTTTAGGGTTTTCATGGAGGCTTCATTACATAGGCAAGACGGATTAAACCATTGGCCATTGGTGATTGATTAATTCAACCTCCAGCCCCTTTGCCCTCCCCAGAGATCAGTGGGTAGGACTGAAAGTTCCAACCTTCTAATCACTGGTGGGTTCTCTTGGCAGCCAGCCCGCACCCTTTGGTAAAAACCAAAAAGTCATCTTATTAACATAACAAAAGACACTCTATCGATCGCAAGTCTTTGGAAATCCCAAGGGTTTTTCGTTTTGTTTTTTGTTATGTGGGCAGTTCCCTGGCTGGGAATCGAACCCAGGCCGCAGCGCTGACAGCACCGAAGCCTTAGCCACTACACCACCAGGGAGCCCCCTATATTCTTACTATATATCACAGGTGGTGTTTCCCCAGACACAGTGGTTGAACCTGATACTCTAGGCAGAAAGACAGGGCTGTGGGGAGAGAGTGGGGAGGAAGGGAAGGACAAAGGAAGGGGAGACAAAGGAGGCAGGCGATGAGATCATTCTTGAGATCGGCCAGAACTAGATGCTGGTGGCTGAGAACATCCACAATGTCATCTTGTTCCTCAAGGTGAACTCTAGCTGATTATAATAGGTTCTAATATTATTAGCATTTCGGCTACGGAAAATCACCACCGCCACCACGACCACCACCGCCGCCCACTCTGTGTCGCCATAACAGCTCCGACAAGAGCCAAATAAGGACAAGAGAATCCCACCTCCTGACAGACAGAAGTGGTCAGAGAGGACCCGCCTAGGACTGCCTATACACCACCCCTAAAACTTAGATATTTTATGCCCTCATTTTGAAAATAATAAATTCCTGGGCTTGTCTGTTCTTCTGGGCATTTACTCTTCTCCTGGCCTGTCCACTCCCACCATTTGGGGAGTGTACTATCTACTTTTCTTTTAATAAATCCACTGCTTACTTGGCTTATTCGGTGTGTCCTTGAATTCTATGCTGATACCAAGAACCTGTTTTTCAGCAAAAAAACAAGCGATCTCTGAGCTCTCATCTAAGAAACCAGGCAGATAATCACCAAATCACACAGACACCAGAATTCAAGACTGTTTACACATGGTGGGGGAGGCACTGTAGACATGGCCTCCCCCCTTGTTCCTGTGGGGGGCCCCTCCAGGGGAAGAGGGAGCCAAGATTAGGAAGAACAGGAGCTGGAGCTAATGTGGGCCAAACGGGGGAGTCCCTCACTATAGGAACTTCTAGTCCCCTTTCCTTACTTCCTTGGCTCCCCAGCCTGGCCTTTCTCCTAGTCCCAGCCTTAATCACCCTCTAAGTCAATCTTCCCTGGTCTCTAGCCTTAAACAATAGATTACTCCTAGCCTGAATTACAGAATGTCTCCTTTCTACCTCTTGCTTTGCTTTAAACAATTATTCTGTAACTTGTGATTTATGCACTTTAGCCTCTTTCCAGCTGTTCCAGACCCTACTCCTAGGCAGACAACATCACCCAATAGACTGGTTAAGCCACAGGAGGCATTGCAGGCTCAATCCATCATGTAGCCACCCTATGTCAGTGACTCTGAGGCCTGGTCTTGGGCAAATGCTTTGAAAAATAATAATTGAATCCATTTTTCCTCCTCTGGTGGCCACTATGATACAAATAATTCCCTAGCAAGGCTTCCAGCCCACCCTGACTGAAGAAGTCAACACAGTCTCCCAGACGGATCTCGAGACCCCTTTCCCTTTTGGATCACAGACAGAGTGAGAGCTCCGTGGATCCCCCAGGTAGGGACAGCGGCCACACTCAGCAGGAAGCAGATACAGAAGACGACACCTCCTGTCCCTCAGGTTCCCATAGAGATTTGTGGGGAATCATGTCTCTCAAGAGAAAAGTAAGGCAGACAAATAGAATAGGGGGTTCTCGGGACCCCTCCCAGGGGACCCACCTTGCTGGAATAGTCACCACCCAAATTACAGGAGAAATTCACATGAAAAGAAGTTAGGGAATGCAGAAGCCCACCAGTTAAAGCGAGTTCCTAATGCCTGCGAAGTAAGCGTTATAGTGACCCTCATTTCACCTGAGCCTCATATACCATCATTATAATATCATACATGTTTATCATTATATCATTAATATCATTATAGCAGACTAAAGTCTGGGGAGGAGCATGCGCAGTCTAAAAAGGTGACATAATTCCTCCTATCAATCAAAGATGCCAATCAAAAGATCTCATGCCCAGATTGGCATAACCCCTTACAACCTAAGAAACACAAACTACCAAGGGCTGGTTATTCGGGGCTCCTGAGCCACTCTCTTGCTCGAGCCCGTTCCCACCTTTTAGGAGTGTACTTTCCCCTCAATAAACTTTCTCTTTATTTCACCTTATTTTCCTATTAATAAGCTGCCTTTTTGTTTTATCTCTACACTCTGGTGTGTGTCTCGTTCAATTCTTGGCTCAAGATACCAAGAACCTGGACACCATGCCGAGAAGGACCCGTTCTCTGATAACAGAGCCACCAAGATTAATGAGGAGCCCAGGGGTGAGGCTACTAAGACCACAGGGGAAGAGTAAACTCCAGCTCAGTCAGACAGGGGCCAGCCTAAGGGGAGTGGAAGGTTTTCAATGGCAGGTCTGGACCACAGACTGTAGGGCTCAGCTGTCCGAGTCCATGAGACGGGGAAGGAGAGGGAGGCTGGCCCATGAGGGGAAGCCAACCCGGCCGAGCTTCAGAACGAGGCTGAGGATCTCAGGAGGGTCTAGGTGGGAAAAGGGTCATTTGAGAAATGGCAGAAGGCCGCAGAGCAAGAATGGCCCATACGCAGGGGTTAGACAGGGAGGCTGATGAGAAATGAGACGTGTCCCAGACGCACCAGCCACCTGCCCTGTAGTCACCACCCCTGATCCCTCCCAGGCCCCCCATCCCCATTGGTTCAGGGCCTTAGGAGTGAGGGGTTCGCACCACCAGCAGTGAGCAGCATGGGGCAGGCAGGGCCCCCACACATCTCAGGGGACTGGAATGTCAGGTGTTTCTCTACATCAAGCAGAACTGGAGAAACTTGCCAAATCTTTGTATTTGGGAGGACTTTTCCTATATTCCACTTGTTTTCTCCATCCCCCTTTTGCTTTGAAAATGATCGCTTCATGGCTTCTTTTTTTCTTGGTTATATAAATAATTACCTCCTGTCTTGACACACATAGTCTCCGCTGTTAATATCTTTGATTCGACTATAGTTTTCCACATTCAGTCATGGCTTCCTGGTGACGTGACCGGGTAAGGGGCCGGCACCTGGCCGCTCCTGAGCCAACAGCCGGGAGACGAGGTTGGTGGAGAGAAACGCAGGTTCATGCAGAACGTCAGCATTTGGGGGCGGGGGGTGGGTAGTGGACTCGAGTCCAGAGTCCATGGTCAAAAGCTTTTATAGGCACGCAGGGAGAAGCAGAACAGAGGGAAAAGGGAGGTGGTCCAGCAGTTTGGGGCGCCAAAACCTGAAAAGAGAACAAAGAAAAGAGGCTTCTTGGGGTCTGGTCTGTCTCAGAGGTGAGGTTATTCCAGTCTCTGTCAAGGGACAGAGTCTCTGGTTGTCACCCAGGAGGAGGTGGCTCAAGGCTGTAACTCCTCTTGAGTCAGTGTCCTAAATGATCAACAGATGAACAGGCAGGCCTGCAGTTTGAGAAAACAGTTACTAAATCTGGGCAAGGTAGAGCCATTAGCCTTCTGTCCTGCAATTACAAGTGACAGGTTCTCTGCCCTGTGTACACAGCGCTATCGAAGCAACACCAAGGGGCCCCTGCAGCCTTGGGAAAGCAAAGGCATTAAAAGCCAGTGGAAGAGGAAGGAGAGTGAAGAAAGGAAAATTGTTTAAAAACATCCTGATCTACATCTTAAGCTGAATCATATTGTTAAATGGAACTACACTGAGATACAGTGCTATAGTACCCTAAAATACAGTATCACGGTGACACCCTTACAGCGATGTACTGTAAGCCCTTTCGTTAGATTGTCGCGAGACCTAATTTGATTTGGGAGATGCCCTGTGCCTAAGGACCCCCCAGCAAACCTCATCGGCAGTGGTCTGATTTGGCTCAGAGGGGCGGGGGGTAACTTTACCCCCAAATATGGGCTATCCCCACTGAGGTAGTCCTGGGTACTTGTGTCTTCTCCTTTTGCGGCGAGGGGGGGTCCCGCCCAGCCTTGTGGAGTCTTTGACACACCTGTGATGTGAGGGGAGGCACGCTGCTTCTCTGCTCCCATGTCCCCTTGCCCACCCTGTCAGCTTCTGCACCCAGGTCCCCTGATAATCACACGTGCTCCCGTCCAGCTCTTCCCGAGTTCTGAGCCTCAGACCCAGAGAGGTCAGCTAACAGGGAGCCGTTCACCCGCAGGAGAGCTAGGTGTGCCCCGTTTGTTACCGAGGGGGGCTGTCTATTCACACACGTTAGTTACTCACAGGCCCTGCATTCCACAGAGATGAATTCTGGGGTGGAGCTTCCGGCAAGGGGGGGAGCAGTGTTCTGACAGGCAGCTGGTGACTCAGGGAGGTCTGTTCCTGCCCCTGCCGTGGCTCTTCCACAAGTCCCCTTGGGTGAGTTTGCACACATCCAAGTGGAACGATTTCTCAGTCCCTGCTGCAGCCCTACCCACACCCCTGGCCGAAGTCGCCTTTTGTTTCTCTACTAGAGCTGCGTCTGTCTCTCCCCGAGCTGAAAGTAGATTCTCCACTAAATAGATGAGGCAGAAACAGGACGTGCTGTCCCTCCCAATCTGCTCTAACATCTCAGGGAGCAGCAGAGATGGGTGAGGAGGGGGGGTACGGCTTGAGGAATGCAAAAGTGACGCCTAGTCACTGAGGAATGGGGTCCACACCTCCCAGGCCGTGACTTGCATGGACCAGACCAGCCAGAGACTGGGAATGAAGCCTCCCTGGAGCCAAGAAGATGAGGGGAGCAAGATGCAGGAAATGGGGAGAAATGACGTGTTTGGGGTCAGAGACGCACGATTGCATCTTGACTTTCACACCTTAGATTCGTGTGATTCTAGAAAGTTCCTCCACCTCCCTGACTCTCAGTTTTCTCACCTATAAAATAGTTATCATGAAGAGTAAATAGACATAACAGTCAAATGCAATGTTTGGGATTTGACTGGATGCTGGTCTGAAAAAACATGGGGAAATTTAAATGTGGTCCCCGAATGGTACTGTACTTAGGCAGAAGACACGTATTCACAGGAGGCAGGTGCTTTCCCCAGCTCCACAGGGCGCTCACATGGTTCAACAACAACAAAATTACGTTTGCACAGACAGAAAGATGAAGCAAATATGGTGAAATGCTCACTGTTGGGCAGTATTTATTGCATAAATATTTACTAAGCCACGGCTAGGAACCAGGGATGGGCATGCCAGCTACTATTCTGGGGATACAGCAATGGTTTCCAGAGGGCCAAAGGCAAACATTAAACAACAAAACAAATATGTGAACATGTTGGCCGAAGACAGTGCTGAGTGCTATAAAGACAGTCCACACATGAGGGACGGGGCCCTGGGGGGTGAGAGCGCCACACTGGCTTGGGTGCCCCTGAGCCTCTGAGCAGATGGAATGTGAGCTGAGGATGGACGATGCCAGGGAGCTGGCCAAGCAGAAACCTCCCTCCTCCCCTCGTCTGTGTGTCCAGGGGCCCTAGAAGGGCCCAAGATGCCAGAGTGGGTGACATCAGCCAAGAGCCATGGGTGGGCATGTCTGTTTTCTCTTTGGAACAACCAGCCACGGTTTAGTTTATGCTCTTTGCACTCACCCAGATACCATCAGCCTGCCTGAACCAGTGAACTCTGTGGTGCGGGCACAGGACGGGGCCACGAGGGCGCCTGCTGAACCACTTCCTGGAACCAGCTGGTGATCTGGAGCTGGCCTTAGAAGGACTTGCAGTGGCCTTTTACACAGCCCCCGAGAATGGCAAAGACACTTCTCATAACATAACACATGGAAAGATGTTCAACCTCAGTTATAATTAAAAATTGTGCGAGTTGAAGTTTCATATTTTCGCCCACCAGGTGGGTAAAGACTGAGAAACTGATGCTATGGAGCGCTGGAGAGGCTGTGGGCTGCAGCCCTCTCTCACCATCGTTCGTACGTTTAGCCCCTTGGGGAATCATTTGGGTCATTGTGGCATTGTCCATCAGATGTGAGACTGTGAGCACCCTTTGGTTCAGCAGTTCCATTGTGACGAATCTCTTCTGAAGATACCATTAGAGATGAGTTTTTTTACTTTTTTTTTTGTATGTGGGTAGCTCCCTGGTCGGGAATCGAACCCAGGCCGCAGCGCTGACAGCGCCAGCGATGAAGCCTTAAGCCACTACACCACCAGGGAACTCCCAGAGATGAGTTTTTTTTTTTAAACAAAATGGTCATTGAATTATAGCTGTGGCATTTGCAGCCTTGCAGCAATGATGTTACCCAAGTGAAAACAATTCAAATGTCTACCCAAAAGGAGACTGCTTAAATACATTAGGTACAGGCATACATTTAGTAATGAGCGACGTTTTGGAAATAAAAAATATGCACGTATCATAACAATATATTTTAGGGTATGCATTTTATTTTAAAAAGCCAGGGGAGTACACACTGAAACGTTAATAACAGAGATCTCTGGGGCACGAAATCCTGGGGACTTTCACTTCCTACAGTAAGTATTTCTTTCATCTTTAAATTTTCTAGCACAAGCAGGTATTGCTGTTGTAAGTAGAAGCAAGGATTTGAAAGTGAGAGAGAAGGATGGAAGGAAGGACTGCTGTCGATGCCGGCTCCTTTTGGCTAGCCAGGATCTAAGCCCGGCTGAAACGTTTGCGTCATTCGCCTGCCTTAGGGTTTCCCCCAGAAGTTGTGAACGGCTTTCTGATGCCGGGGTCTCTGTGGCTCTGCCGTGGAAGGCACAGGGAAACTGCTCCAAAGCCTGGTGCTCATCTTGAGAGAGCCCCAGGGAGCCCCAGGTGGCTGGACCGGGTGCTTTGCCACTTGCCATCAGAGTGGTAAATGCTATGCTAACTTAAGGCAAAAAAAAGTCGGAGAAGGATCCTCTCCGATTCCATGAAATTCACAGAATTGAACAAGCAAGCTTTAGGAAGGCTGAAACCAGAGAGACTCCAGGGACCAGAGGAGGAGTTTGTGGGTCTTCTCTCTAGACAGCTGCCCTGTTTTGAGTTGTGACAGTTCCAGCTCTGCACCTCTCAGATCAAGTGCCAAATTCCCGCCAGGGAGAATCCGATTGGCCCAGCTGAGTCAGTGAGAGGCCCAGTGAGTGAGTGGTGGGGGGTGCAGAGACCACCTGTGGCAGGAGAGCCGTCCCCAGGGCAGGCAGCCGCGTGGACAGGTGACTTGTATGGGTTTGCTAGGGCTCCTGAAACAAACTATCACAAACTGAATGGCTTAAACCACAGAAATCTATTTCCTCACAGTTCTGGAACCTGGAAGTCCAAGAGCAAGGTATCAGCTGAATTGGGTCTTTCTGAGGGCTGTGAGGAAGTCTGTTCCATGCCTTTCCATGCTACTCCAGCAGAGGTCCCTGATGCAGGGTTGCCAGATATATCAAATAAAAATATATTAATAGAAGGCAGGTTAAATTTTAGATAACAAAAAATGTTTAAATATAACTATATCTCACACAACACCTAGGACTACCGTATTTTGCCGTGTATAATGCACACTCACGTTTTTGGCCCAAACTTTCAGGGAAAAACAATCTTTTGTTTTAATTTTTTTTTGTTTTTTTGTTTTTTGTTTTTTTTTTTGGTATGTGGGTAGCTCCCTGACTGGGAATTGAACCCAGGCCACAGCGCTGACAGTGCCAATGCTGAAGCCTTAAGCCACTACACCATCAGGGAACTCCTGTTTTAATTTTTTAATTCAAATCTTTATTTGTTTATATTTAAATACTTGTTTTTTGGAATTATAAAGAAATTTTAGCATTCATTTTTTGCATTATGCTACAAGAAATTTTATGTACAAAATTTTTTATATTTAAAAAAAGGGGGTTCCCTGGTGGTGTAATGGCTAAGCTTCAGAGCTCTCACTGCTCTGGCCTGGGTTCGATTCTCAACTAGGGAACTACCCCCCCAAAAAACAAAAAACAATGATCGTATTCCAGGGTATTATTTTGCATGTGGATATCATTATTGATGTCTAGAGTCACACTTTTAACTCATAAACATAAATACAAGAATTAAAAACATTTACATAGATATGGAATTAGTACTACCCCTGTCTAATGTGCATCCTAATTTTTCCCTCACAAATTTGGGAAAAACGGTGAGCATTATACACAGCAAAATAGAATACTTACACTTAAAAAAAGCTATTCCTTGCTTATCCGAAATTTAAATTTAACCGATTGGCCTGTGTTTTATCTGCCAATCCCACCCCGGGGCACTTGAGAAAAATACTTTTGGCCTCATCTCCTTTTGAGATTCAGTAGGTCTGGGCGGGGCCTAGCCAGGAATTTGTTTTGTTTTGTTTTGAATGGATTCAGATCCGTGGCCAGTGTTGGGGACCCTGTACTCCATCACTCCAGGCTACCTGGGGTCCAGGCTCCTGTCTCGGGAAAACACGCATTCTCATGCTTATTCACGCCTCACTCTTCAACGAGGTGGGCCCGCAGGAGTCCGGCGTCGGAGCCGCGGTCCCTGGGACTTCCGCCGCGGGAGGTCCCTCAGGTGTGGCGCCCCTTCCCCCACTACGTAGTCGGAGCAACCCGCTGATACTTCTCCGCAGGCCGCCGCATTTCTTCTGGCCCCGTTGATTGTTACGAGGTCTCGGAACCTCTGCAAGTCTCTCTCCACCTAAGCTGTAGCTCTCCAAATCGGCACAGAGGCAGAGGGCTGGGGGTAGGGGGTGAAGGGGTGGGGCCCGCGACGAAGAAGAGGGAAGAGTCCGGCCGGGCTCCGGTTCTCCTGCACGAGTCGGCTCCCGGCTCTGTCTTTCGGAGCCACTCATCCAGACCCTTCCTCCCGTCTGTCCCCTGTGCTTTGCGAAGGCGGGGCTGCTGGCCTGAACCGGCAGGGCCAACAGAACCTCAGCCACAACGAATCCCAGCGGGGGCCTTGGGTGGGGGAGGTGGGGCAGGACGGAGAGGGGCGTGGCTTGACAGTTACAACGACTCGGCTAGACCAATCCCGACCTGAGAGGCGAAACTGACTCCCTACCTGTGACCAGGTGAGCGCCAGTCTGAGTCTCTCGGTTGCCCGGCGCCCAGGATGGAAGGGGCCGGGGCGGCCTCCGAAGGAGACCAAGCCGGGGCCGAGTTTCCGACGGAGCCCTTGGAAAACCAGGTCCCGATCCTGGAGCAGCCACAGGTCCCCGTGGAGGAGCGACGACCTGAGAGTCCCGAGGACAGACCCGGCCCGGCCGTGCAGGAGGCGACGGGCGCGGGCCAGGACCCTTCCGGCGGGAAGAAGCTGCCTTCGCCTCGCCCCGCGTGCCCGCGGGTGCTGCCCCCCAGTCTGGGCTACGGCACCTTCCGCCGCCAGGCGTCCGTCGGCCCGGAGCCGCCGTCGCCGGGCCCCGCCTTGGCCGAGCAGCCCGGGGACGGCGAGACGCCGGGGGCTGAGCTGGTGCCGCGGGCCACCCCGGGGGAGCCGGCTCCCGGCGCCTGGGCGCCCGTGGAGCTGCAGGTGGACGTGCGCGTGAAGCCTGTGGGCACGGCCAGCGGCAGCGGCGCACCCTCGCCTGCATCGTCCACGCGCTTCATCACGGTGCCAGTGCCCGACTCGCCAGCCTTCTCCCGCCACTTGGGCAGCACGCGGGGCCGTGGCTCGCTGCTGGCAGCAGCCCGGGCAGAGCGCGGCCCCGAACCCGAGGGCCGGGCCAGCCCCGCCGAGAGGCGCGCGGAGTCCACGGGCTCCCCCACGTGCCGCTGCCGCTGCCACGAGCAGAATCTGGAGGACGAGGACGCCTTGATGCTGCGTCGCGCCGAGGTGGACCAGAAGCTGCACCGGGCGATCACGCTCATAGGTAAGCGTGCACGCGCGCGGGAAGTCCGCGCTGCCGGGTCGGCTCCACGCAGCCCGAGACCCCCCACCCCCACCCCGCAGCTTCTACCCAGCAGTGAGCCACTGCAACGGAGGGGAGAGGGGGGTCCCAATGCAGCACCCCGCCCGGCCTCTCGCAGGCTTGGAACCTTGTAACATTCCGGTGTCCGTACTTACAACGCCAGTTGTTTGCGATAAGAGAATAAAACCACTCTGCTTGCCCCTTGCGGGGAACTCTTCCATTCTCGTCGTGGGCGCAGCGCCTCTGAGGAGTAGAAGGAATTCCAGGCGAGGGGACGGCTTTCAGGAGCGCCTGACGGTGCGGGCAGCCCGAGCCCCCTGGGCGCGACCGCAGGTCCGGCCCGGCCCCGTGCAGGCTCCGGCTGCCTCTCTGCCGCCACCAAATACTGCACGTTTGGCCGCAAACACGCATCCATTCAGCAGCTTCTGCGTGGGGGCTGCGAGCCAAACTGCTGGGTGTGTGAGGGGTGTTTCTTCAGTGGGAGGGGCAGGTGGCAGGACAAAAAGAACCAGAAAACGACATAAACAAGATCCTGGACAGGAACCAGGAGGGAGTGGCTGGTGAACTTGAAGGCGTGGGAAAGCCTCCTGGAGCTAACTAAGCCTTGAGTGGGGGTGGTAGAAGCCCCTTCTAGCTAGAGAGCTGCAGGAACGGGGAGTGGCTAGTGGCCTGCCCAGAGAGGAAGAGCAGACCAGCTAGACAAACCCCAACCCCCTGGGGTTCTATACCAGGGGCTCTTAGACGTGGGTAGAGTTCAGGGACTCAGATAACTTAGGAACTTTTGCAGAGGTTGGTGTGAGCCCGTTTCCTGCATGATGGTGTGTGAGATTTCTATTGTTGTGACGAATTGCCACAAACTCAAGTGGCTTTAAAGCGACACAAATGTATTATCTTGCAGTTATGTAGGTCAGGAGTCTGACATGGGCTCAGTGGTCTGAAGTCCAGCTGTCAGCAGCCCTGTGTTCTCTTCTGGGGGCTCTAGGAGAGATTCTGTTTCCTTGCCCTTTTTGTGTTCTAGGGGCCTCTGCCTCCCTCTTCCATTTATAAGGACCCTGTGATTTCATTGGACCCACCTCGAAAATTCCAGATAATCTCCCCATCTCAGGGTCAACAGATTAGTGACCTTAATTCTATCTGCAACCTTCATTCCTCTGTGCCATGCTACCTAACATGGGCATCTTAAGATGTGGACGTCTTTAGGGGGACATTATTCTGTCCACCTCAATGAGTCTATACGAGTGGTCCCCACCCTTTTCCCACTGTGTACCCCTTTTAAACCCATTCCTATAAATTGTACCCCTTGTTTTTAAAACAGCTGTTTTTAAATACACTTTTGCTCAGTGCCTATCTTAATGTGATATAGTAGAAATGAGGTAATAAGTGAGAAAAGAAATTACTACACTAAAAGTACAAACCACAGATTTAATTTTACAATATTCATAACAGTTAATATTAGTAATGATTGAGTATTTAAACATTAAATATTAGTAATGATTGAGTATTTAAACTTCTTGAAAACAATCACGATTAAAGACGATGCACTTACTTTTACTCAGTCAATAACTAAACTGATTCAACAGTCTAGCTACGGGTGTATTTATATGTTTGGGGAAGTTCTAGAAACATCGCAAATGGATTGTTCTGAAACTGTGCGTAAGGACTGGTAGGAGAGCCGTTTGGGAAATGGTTCATAGCCACGCCCTCACCAATCATCATGCACTGATGTGATCTCATTTTGGATTTTCTTTATTAATGGCGACTCAAGCTTAACATTTATTGTTCCATAACTAATGTTTTACTTTTTTTTTTACTTTACTTGTTTTCTCGCAATTACTGATTATTTTTCACGTACCCCTGAATGGCCCAGCATGTACTCCCATGCGGATGATTCGAAAGTGAGGAGCCAGTGGGGAGGTGACATGGTTGGGGTTTTTATTCTAGAAAGTGAGCTCTGACAATACTGGAGGAAGGGTAGGATTGAAGGAGGCCAGACCAGTTAGGAGATGATGGCTAGTTCAACAACAGACGAGGAAGGCTTGATCTAGGCAGAGGAGGGAGGGAGGGTTCAAGAGTTGCAGTAGTGAGGTGGGTGGATGAAGGTGTGCTACAGGGAGAAGTGGGGGAGTCTCCTACGTTGTTGATAGGGTAACGGTCTGATGGACGGTGTTGTCCATCCAAGATGGAGACCGGGGAAAAGGTCTGAGAGACACATACAAGAAGGGCTTGGGGAGTTCCAGGTTCAGAGGCCATTTAAGGGAAGGGGAGCCAGCCACAGACTGGCTGAAAATTGAAGGTGGTAGGAAGAGGCTCAGAATGCACAGAAGCAGAAAAAGCAGTTTCTAGAAGAGTATGGTCAATAGTGTCAAATGCTTGTGGAGGCGTCGGGGGAGAGCCCAGTGTGGGGCTGGACCGTTAGGGAGGGCTACCACATTGGCACGGAGCAGGGGGTGCAGGGGGGTGCAGGGGGTGCAGGGGGGTGCTGGGGGGTGAGGCTGGAAGCCAGGATGTGAAGAAGAATGGATGGGGCGCGAGCTGTCAGACAGCATGCTGCTATGCAAGGTGCATGCTGACGCTGGGTGCTTTGGGCTTGCTCTCTGGGCACCGTGGGGTTAAAGAACCTTGGGGTTCCCAGTGTCGGGCTGAGGCTTGGTCTGAGGGTTGCTGCTCGGAGGAGGAGCTCTGTGCGGAGGAGGAGCTCTGTGCGGAGGAGGAGCTCTGTGCAGTGGCCGTTACCACCCAGGATCACACTGGTTACCCAAACAAGGGGGCAAAGCAAGGTGCAGGCCCCGCGACTTGCCCGGGCCCACGCAGTAGTGCCCTAACCCAGCTGTTTCACAGCCTGGTCCTTAGGGACCGGAGCGGGAACAGGCCACCGTGGAGAGGGTTGGGAACATCACTGCTTTCTCTGTCCCCCTGCTTGTGTCCCAAAGGCACGTCCAGCTCTCAGCTGAGGGACCAAAGACTCAGCACGTTCTCAATGGCAGCACTTAAGCTGGGGAAGAAATCTGTCTGCAAAGAGTCTAAAACTGGGGGGAAAGCCAGATCTGCAGAGGTGTGGGTTAGAGTCCCCTCCTCCGGTCCCCAAGGCTGGATGACATGTCCCTATTCGTGCTCCCTTTGGCAATGACCCTCGTGCTGCCGACTGTGGCGTTCCTCACACGAGTTATTGTTGCTTCTTTGGAGAGACCCTCCCCTGGATTCCGAGCCCCTGGCAGCATGGAAGGAGGCAGTCTAGACTTTCGCTTTAACTCCGAGAGCTGGCACATCAGTGCTTTGTAAATAACTACCAAATTCAGGCCCTAGCCGCCTCAAAGTGCACCTCAGAAATTTTAGTCCCCAGCCCGCCCTGGGGCAGGTGAGAGGGAGTCGGATCTGGTTGTCCTCCAGCCCACCGGGCCTGCTGTGTTGGCTCAGTCCCCCAGGCGTGGGGGAGGTGAGGGACCCTCTGACCCAGCCCCTGCCACCCCGCGGGCCCCAGGCTGGGCAGCAGAGAAGCCATTCACCATGTAGAAGCCAGGGCAGCCTGGGACGGAGGTGGCAGGGGCACGGGCAGGGCGGGCTATGGGGCCGGAAAGGAGGACAGAGACTGTCCTTTGGAGAAGGTGGGCAACCTGGGAACTCCCAAGGTAGTTAGGGTTTTGGTGAGGGAGGAGGAAGAACGTTCTCGGTGCTCAGTGCGTGGAGGGAACGGAGCCAGGACAGGGTGATGTCCCGCGAGCTCAGGCCGGAGGGGCAGAGGCGGTGGCGGAAGTAGATTTATTCACCTGAAGGCGATGACACAGGCGACACAGAAGCCGGCATCTCGCTGACAGGAGCCCTCTGAGTCCCTGTGCAGGACTCTATTTGGAAGTTTGCGTTTGGGTGGAAGCTAGAGGATGGGCAGAAGGGCAGGCGCTGGAGAGGAAGGGACTGTATCCCCCGGTTTGCAGGCCCTGAGGGTGATTGATTGTAAAGAGGAGACGACGAGGGGCTGTAGCTTCATCTGTATTTTCTTTCTTTTTTCTTTTTTTAACAAGGAGAGTGCATTTGTGTTGCTTGTGTGATTAAGAATTGCTTTTGCAAATGGATAGATGGGACTGCCTCTTTGCCTGGGAGTTTGGAAGACTGATGGCTGGGGAGCGGGGTGGGGGTGGGAGGCATTTCCAAGGTCAACGTTGCAGCCTTGAATGTCGAAGGTGTCTGAGACTATTGTAACTTACTGTATTTCTTTACTGCTTTGTTTTCTGAAAGCACAGAGCTGAATTTAGCATTCAGTCACATCAGTTATATTTACCGAGGCGACTTGTGGATTTATTTTTCTTTTCTTCTTCAGACTTTTTAGTTCTGCTTTTATTTTAGGACTCTCAATTTATGTATCTTTTATTCCAAGCATTTTCAAATCCCTTATGTGGGTAATGGCTTCATTGAGCTACAATTCACATGCCACACAGCCCATCCATTTGAAAGCATACAATTTAACGGTCTTTAGTATGTTCACAGAGCTGTGCACCCATCACTACAAATTTTAGAATATTTGCATTACTCCAAAAAGAAGTGCTGTATTTTTTAGCTGTCATACCTGCTCCCCACATCCCCAGCCCCAGGCACCCACTGATCTATCTGCTTTCTGTCTCTGTGAATTTGCCTGTTCTGGATATTTCATAAACATGAACTTGTGTCATAAATGTCCTTTTGTGTCTGCAAAGCGCTCTCACTGCACTTCTTTAGTGGCCTCCAGTGACCTGGAGGGATAAGAAGCAGGTGTGATTTCAGTGCTAAAAAGGGAAAATGCCAAGAACACTTACTTGAGTCAGGACTTGAACCCAGGTCCGTGGAACTCCAAATCTAACCCTCGGTTCTTGGTACCTTTGCCTCGTCTGTTATTTTGAGTGCATGGGCCCTGTTTTCAGTGGTGTTTGTCTCCTGTGTCTATGCACACTAAGTGCTCAATAAACGCTTATTAGCCATTAGTTGTTCTCTTTCTTGAATAGAATCTGAGGTCTTATTTAAGAAGTAGAATCTCTTCCAGCATTTTTCTCCCAAATAGGAAGTTCCAACCTAAATCGAGTGGTTCATCCCAGTGTCTGGGCTGAGCGGGTGGGTGCTCAGATGGGCGTGATGCTGGTGGTGAGTTGGGCAGGTTGGGATCGTCTTCTAACCTGTCTCCTGGTTACCCCTCCCCTCTCCCCAGGGCTTCCCATGTACATAAAGTCCCTGCGCTGGGCCCTGGCAATTATGGCCGTGCTCCTGGCAGTATCCACAGTCGCCATTGTGGCTTTGGCCTCTAGAACAGGTATGGTGCCTCCTCCTGGCCCCCTCTCCTCCCTGTTCACCACCAGGGCATGTAGTCCTTATAGCACCTTTGTGAGAATTAGAAAAAGACATCCAGGCAAATGCAGAACAAAGTCATGGGCCTGCTGAGCAAAGCTAAGGAGAAAGAGCTTCTTCCTCTGCTGGACACAGCCTGCGCTCTGAATAACAATCACTCTGATAAGCAATACAATGCCATCTCCCCGCCCCTGTGGGGGGCTCTGTGCCCTGCACAAATTGTACAGCCTTCCAGGGGCCCTGCTCACCCTGCTTGCCACCCAAAGGCTTGCTAGTTCTATGCCTCCAGACTTGCCCCTCAGTTAAGGCAGCGGCCAGCTTTTGATTTTTTAACATACATACTTTTTACCCCGTGGCTCACCAGTGGTTTGTGCTTGCAGGGGCCAAGTGCCGGCCATGTCCCCGGGGCTGGCTGTGGTCCGGGAAGCACTGCTACTATTTCTCTGCTGAAGGTCAGGCCTGGGAGGCCAGTCAGGCTTTCTGCGAAGCCCACCATGCGACCCTCCCCCTGCTGATCCACACCCAGGTGAGAAGGGAGAGTGGGTGGGCAGTGTAGGGGTGTGGATACCATCACAGATTAGATTGCTCATCCCAGAAGGAATCAGTAAAGATCTTGTCCAACTCCACATTACAGAAAAAGTCACCAAGGCCTGAAGAAATAGAGTGACATGTCAGGGGGACCAGATTTCAAGTCAGCAAGGTCTTCAGGTTCCTCTTGACTGTAAGAAGTAGAGCTGGAGCAGGGACTCGTGCATCCAGCCTGGAGGCCGCCCAGTTAACCAGTCTGTGCTGGCAGGTCTGTGGGGCAGACACATGCACACTCCCTGGGAGGTTGTACGGAAAATAAGTTACATTTTAGTGGTTATGCTGTCACAATGCTGCATAGCAAGTCACTGCTGAAGCCAGTGGTTTAAGACCACAAATATTTCTTTCTTGATCGTTGTGGATGGACTGATCCAGGACTGTGGATGGGCTGATCTTGGCTGGGTTTGGCAGACAGCTCAGCTGCAACGTGCAGACTATCTGGGCTTGGCTTGAGCCTACCAGTTGGATTTGCTCCGTGAGCCTCTCATCCTTCTATGTGAGAGAAAATCTTCATAAGAAAAATAGCAGAATCGAGGTTCACTTAAGACTTCTGTTCATGTTGCATCTGCTAGCATCCCATTGGCCAAAGTAAATAGCATATAGCCAAGTGCAACATCAAAGGAACATGGTAGTGTATACTCCACCTCAGGGAGATGGGGAGAGGAATGAATATTTGCTGAATAATAAGCCAAACAATGGGTTGGAGCATGACTACAAAAAAGGACCCATAACCTTGGCTTAATTTTACCTAACTTAGGGCAGATGCCAAGAATTTACATTAGCTGTTCTGATGTGCATGAAAATACAGCATTCCTCCAGTCAGCACTTTCATAAATATTCACTGAGCACTTACTCTGTGTTTTGTTTTTTTGCGGGGGTGGTAGAAATTCAGTGATGAGCCCCATCCACCTTCGTACGGCTGAGAGAGCAGTGAGTGAGGCAGATGTTAATCAAGAAATCACAGACGTAGATGTTTAGTTACTGTACTTACCTGAGAGCGTGTGATAGGAGGATGTGACCTCACGGTCGGGGTGGGTGAGGCAACATGGACCTTTAAAAAAAAAACTCAGTAAGGCCTAGGAGACCAGGACAGACAGCCTTCAGAGGGACCTATTGCCTCCAATAGTGGAATCTTTTGGTGCTTCTTAACACAAACTGGGATGTTTGCAGTGTCCTGCCACCACTCCACCAACTCCTTGAAGATACACTGAGCTCTCTTGGGTCTGCTAAGCCAGCTTCCAAAATCTTGTTGACATTTGTCATCTTTTATTTTCACCCCCCACCCCACCTGCCACCACCCCTCACCCCCATTCTTGTTGTCCATTGTTTCCCCCTTTCTATTATCATTTTAAGGACATTCCCTTCTGTTCCTATTTTGTTGAGAGTTTTAAACGTGAATGAGTTTAATTTCATTGGATGCTTTGTCTTTCCTGGACACTGAGATGATAATAAGTTTTTTGTTTCCTCTTTTAATCTCTTCATGTGGTGAATTACAGTGGATTTTTTTTATTATTCTAGACCTTTTGTGTTAAAGTTTACTTAGCCATGATGTTTACTTCCCGAAGTACTTCTGGATTTGACTTGTTAATGTTTTACTTTAGGTTGTCACATGCATGTCATTTTCTTTTCTTGGACTGCTCCTGCCCTGTCCTGAAATAAGGGGATTGTGCCTCATAGAGTGGAGGAGAGCAAGTTCTGTCTTTTTCTTTTCTCCTGGGAGTAGATATAAAAATCTACTGGAGAACATGTTTCACAGTAAACATGGGTTATTTCATTACCAGGAATAATATTTATCTTTCAAAAAACATGAGGAAATGAAAAGGATGCAGTGTGAACTGAAAAACAATCAAGTCTGTGGCCCCAATATGGTCAATATACATGTAAAGAAAAACCACTGAAAGGAAATAGACTAGTAATAATACCACTGGGAGGCAAGATGATGAGTAATATGTTTTTCTTCTCTAAAGCTTTTTAAACATTTTTCTACATATGATTTGAGCTAGGAGTAGCTGGGAGTGCTAGAGGCATGACAGCCCACGGAGGGCAGAGATCAGTGATACAGCAGTTTCCGCCCAGGGCCTGGGCTGGGCCCCGAGTTCTTATCACCATGAAATGAGACTGGCTGGGCAGAGAAACCTTCCCAGGCCCCTGCATCCAACGACCCAGCCAGGTTGCAACTGCAAATTAAAGGCCAATGGGAATGTAGGTGAGTCCCCAGAGAGTGCTTGCAGCTGGGGACAGACAGGGCCTACCGGGCCAAGGCCTTAGCACCCCAGCACAACTTCTCCATCTCCCGAGACAGACCCCACTAAGCACAGCAGATGTGATCAGAAAGCCATTGACATAAAGGCTCCCTGCTCTCTAGCTCCTCCTCAGGCAGGTTCAATCCAGAATATCTTGGACTTCAGCTGAGCCAATGGCCTTCCAGCTGGTGGGTCCTCAAAGGGGAGGCTGGCTTTAACTATCCAAGTTGCAAATGGAGCTTGAGATACAGATTTTTTTTTTTTTTTCAAGAAAAACTAAGCATACAGGATCAAACATTTGAAACACAAGTAAATATTCAGCAAATAGGAGGGCAAAAGTATGCAGCCAGGTAATATGAAAAACAGAGGCATTTATGGCTGGATTTTTTCTGGACAGCCCTCATATATCACAGAGTCTGGATAAGCTCCTTCTAAAAACCCGTTTCCAAAAAGCTCCTTGCAAAAAGCCCTAAGCTAAGATTTGGGTCCAAAATCCGGAATATGATCACCGTGGAGCTCTGGCATCCTCCTCAGTCTAGATGGGCCAGAAGCTCTGGGGGTGCCAAGCCGGGCGGGCAGCAGGGATGCAGGCTGGCAAAGGCTGGGCTCCAGGTGCCGGGACACCCCACCCCGACCCCCACAGACGTGCCAAGGTGCCGGGGAGGGCATGCAGCTCTGGGATAAGGACGGCTCCTCCACCCCAAGGGCTGCATTTGTTAACGGTTAGAAGAAAGAACAGAGTTCAAGGGCCCCCTATGCCACCTTAGAGTCACTCGCCACTGATTTAACAGCAGCTTTGTTCTGCAGGGTGGAGGAAAGAGGAAGCTACCTTAAATGTATATGAGGGCTGTCCGCAAAGTCTCCAGCCATGTAATATGAAAAATAGAGGCATTTATGGCTGGATTTTTGGGGGGACAGCCCTCCTCTATTGGCTATAAGCCACACTTTGATTTCTGAAAGATTAAAATGAATGAATATATGCCACAGAATTTAAGAATTAAGTAATCCGGTACATTTAAACATTAAAGCAGAAATGTATGAAGACAGGAAGGTAGAGGTGGTTGACGGTAGAGAGGGGCAGTGAGGGGTTGGTGTTTAAGGGGTGCAGTTTCAGTTTAGAAAGATGGAAAAGTTCTGCAGAGGGGTGATGATGGTGGCTGCACAACCATGTGAACGTACTTAATGCCCCTGGGCTGTCCACTTAAAAATGGTTTGTGTATGAAAATAATTTACCTGAATTATAGGATGCAAAATAGTAGATTTCAAGTAACTTCTGCTTCGGATCAGAATTTTCCTCCCCACACTGGTGGGGGAGATGGGGACGCCCCAGCTGGAGGTGGCGAGGCCCCAGGGTCTCCGCGCAATCGGTACAGAGCAGTCCTGTGAGTTGGAAGTTTCTGGAATTTATAACTCTAGACAATGTTTTCCCCACACCATAATTTTTGCCAACAACGAGAACAGATTAATGGAGTCTGAGCTGCAAGGAAAAGGACCGAATGGAGTGGGTACTATCGGGTGGGGACAGGCCAAGGCTCTTGCCACCAGGAGACCCAGAGGGGAAGATGATGGCCTGGGACAGAAAGAGGGGCAGCATCCTCTTGGCATTGCCGTGAGCCTCAAATGAGGTCACGTGTGGGGACAGGGCACAGAGCTTTGCATACCACCCAGCAGACGGGTGTCCTCAGCTGAGGGGACATTTAATGAGCGTGTATTACAGCTTTATACGTATTACCTCAGGCCTCATTACAAACGTCCCCATTTTACAGGGGACTGTGCTGGAGCTCTGAAAGGTTGGGCAACCTGCCTGAGGTCACAGGGTCTAGCCCCGAAGCTCTGCTCTGAGCCCTGCTGTGCCATCCAGAACTGTCAGCTGATTGCTCCCGGGGGGAGAGTACTGGCCAGCAAGAGCCCCAGAGCTACAGCCGTGGCAAGATGCTTGGGCCACTCTGCCTCCTGACTCACCCACACCCCGGGGCCAGCCGGGTTCCTTCTCATCCTCTCCAACGCTGCCCTCCCAGCCCTGCCCGCAGGCCCCGGGCAGGGCCGTGGGTACCTTACCTGTCCTTGCCACCACTCTCCACGTTCACACACAGTCTGATTTGGGGTCTCAGATGGGTAGGTTAGCAAGGGTAGCCTGGAAGTTGCTTTTGGCTTCTATTGGGCGCTGACTGCCTAGTGCTCCTTGAGGAGAAGATGGATTTGCCCTGAGACCTCTGGGCCACACCTCTGCTTGGCCTGGTGGCCTGGGTGGTTACTGGCAGGAGCACAGGGAGGCAGTTTCGCTGAGCTGGCCTACTGTGTGCTGGGTGGGCTCTCATGGTCCGTGGTGAATAAGACTGACTTCTGGTCCTCACCAAGTTCACTAATATAGTTATGTGACAAGTAAGCAAGCCATAGAAATGCCACACACCAAGCTCTGAACTCTGAGTTATGGCAACACAGGGAAGGGCGCTCACCTTGGAGAGGGTCAGCACGGTGTCCCTGCAGGAAGGGACCTTTAAGCCGAGACCTGGAGGACAAATGGGGGTGGCACCCAGGGACCGTCATCACTCCAGTGCTTACTTGCTATTTCCAAGGTTAAGTACAACTTAAACCATTTTGTGGGGAAGAACTAAACATTAACTTTTACTTATACCATCCCACTTCTGATCTTCACTCACATGACTATACGAAGGTGTCCAGAAAAAAATCCAGCCATAAACGCCTCTGTTTTTCCTATGACACGGCTGGATACTTTCTGGACAGCCCTTGTATGCCTCTTGGCATATACTTGCTGGTGTGGTCTGTTTTTCACTAGGCATGATTCTGTATTTACGTTTTCTTGTAATTTTCCATCCTGTTGATATCCCCCAATTTCCCAGCTGCCGAGCATTTGGGTGGTTTCCACTTTTCCTTTATCAGCGGCACTGTGTTACCTCTGAAACTCATTTTGTCCCCTTTATGTGCTTGGCTTGACTCCTCCGAGTGCAATCACTCATCTGAGTGACAGGAACGGTGTTCCTGCTCTTGTTGTGCATGTAGCACCGAGTTACATTCCAGAAATGAGGCCTGTGGACTGGTTTTCCGCCCTGGGAGCTATATTGTTGAGACATCTTTTAAATACAATTGAAAAGCAATTTAAAAACAAGGTGACATTCTTTAAATACCTTTGGCTTTACTTCATTGTTAAAAATAACATGACTTCGAGGACAAATACCTAAAATAAATAATCGTCTCTAATAGCTCCCCGACATCCTTGTTTTGGTTCTCGTTCCTTGTGTCTGCATCCCTGTACAGACTTAGGTTTTCATTGTTACAATCAAACCACAACTTTGCTTCAGCTGTTTTATCTACTGTAGGCTTTCACGGACTGCACCTCCCCCCATATTGCTCCACGGTGTGCATCCTTTTATTTCTTTAAACGGCCTTAATAGTATTGTACTGAACTGATACGACGTAATGGATACAACTATATTGTTGACCATCTGCTCCCAGGCCACCTCCACAGCCTAATCCCCCCATCACTCGCCAGTTAGGTTCTTTGCTGTCACCTGGATGTGCTTTGTAGCCTCCCAGCATTGCTCATGCCTTCCCTCCTCTCCTCAGAGCGCCTTTGTTCCTCTGTCCACTCAGTGTGCATACCCATCATGCATTGCTCCGTGGGACTTGACATTCATGTCCTCTTCTCTTGAGGGCTGACCTGGCATCACCCCCGTTTCTGGTCCCCAGTCCTGAACACAGTGCCTGGCGACCAGCAACCATTCAATACAGCCTTCAGTTCGTGGTGTTTGGGAAAGGGTTGGGTTGAGCTGGTTGCTTCTCTGGCCTGGCAAGCTGGGAACTCGCAGAAGCACCCGGCGAGCCGCCAGTGTCCAGAGAATGACCAGCTGATTTTCTCCCTCAGCACTTCCTGAGCAGATACCCAGTCACCCTGCACTCCTGGGTGGGGGCCCAGCGAGGCCCCCAGGGCTGGCACTGGATCGATGGGGCCCTCCTGCCACCCGAGCTGTAAGTGACTGTGGGCCTGGGTGGAGGGCCCCCTGTCTTCCCAGTGCACTAGCATGGGCTCCCCACTGTCACCAGAGTGACATCACAGCAGGTGCCAAAGTGGGGCTCTCACTTCCCCTCTGCCGACCCCTCCCCCACCCCCTACACTTGCTGTCCTGGATCCTCCATCTCTCCCCAGCTTCAGTCCCCCTGCCCCACCCTGGGCCTGGGGTGCCCCTCAGGAGGCTGACCCCACACCCAAGCTCAGGGCCTGGTTGTTTAGTCACCGTCACCGCATCCCTGTGTGGAATCCCCAGCACATTCCCCGCAGCAGGGCTGTCATCCTGGTCTGCAAATAAGGGGTGTGCTGCTCAGGTTTGGTGGTTCACCCAGCACCACATAGTTGGTGAGCCAGGGCATCCTCACGACCCCAACCCCAGAGCTCCTTCTAGAACCCTGGCCCTGGGCCCTGATTCAAACAGTGCCCAGGCCAGTGGAGGCAGGCACACAGGCTGGAGGGCCCACCGTGCCAGGAAGCCCCTTCACCCTGAGTGCACCCCTTTCCTTGTCCTTCTCCAGATTTCCAGAGGAAGCCAAGGACCAGCCAGCCCTCAAGTGCGGGGGCCTGGAGGGAGGCAAGCTCGTGGCTGTGGACTGCGCCTCTTCAAGACCCTGGGCCTGCGTCATGGGGTCCAAGTGACTCGGGTCCCACCCATCCTGAGTCTGTTGGGGCAGCTTCTCCCCTGGACCCAGACTTCCACGTCTCTTTGCTCCGTGCTCACAGAGCCTGCCGGAGTGAACCAGGGAGCCCCGAGGCCCTCTGTGGCCCCGGGTACGAGGGCCCAGCTTAGTCTCCAGCTCCTGAAGTGGATTTGTTCCGTGACAATGGGATGATTCTTAAAGCATTTCTGAGCCTTGGTCTCTCCTTCATTAAAATGGCCATTTCCTACTCTCTTACCTGCTTAAGTCACAGGCCCTTTCAGTCCTAGAGAACAGAAAGGATCAGCGATCCAGGTGAGCCTGTGACCTGAGTTTCACATTATTTTGTGGCAGTGGGGTTTGGCAGCAGTTAACATCACAGCTTGACATGCCATGTCTAGGCAGCTGGGCGCACGGCCAATGCAGCTGATCGCCAGTGTCACGGCACATGAGAAGTGGCAGGCCCCTGGAGGAAGAGGGAGGAGGTTCTGCACTGATGGCCAAGGCTGGGACAATGCAGAGGACAGGGCCACCTGGGGAGGAGGAGCCAAGGGAGCACATCCATCCCACTCCCTGCACTCGTTAGACCCAAGTTGCCAAAAAGCATGTGGTCCGAGTAAGAAAGGAGATTGGAGAAATGTGGGGAGATTCGCAGTAACTC
This sequence comes from Lyroderma lyra, assembly GCA_004026885.1. Lineage (NCBI taxonomy): Eukaryota > Metazoa > Chordata > Mammalia > Chiroptera > Megadermatidae > Lyroderma > Lyroderma lyra. The sequence continues at coordinate 40,041 of PVJL010011597.1, forward strand.
TTAACAACTCCAGCTGTTTGGAAGGCAGCCTGGAGATCTCTGTGTTTGGGGTTCAGTGAAGGGCCTTTGGGCTAAAACAAGTGCCACCAGGGTGGGCTGGAAGGGCTTGTTTAGTCTCCACAGCCTGTACAGACCTGACAACAGGACACTGACTCTACTGAATCTTACCTTGGTGCTGAGCATTCGACACGGCTGTCACACCCAAACCAGCTTCCCTCGGTAGAGTCAGACCGTGCATCCCAAGTCCTCTTGGAGCAACCTGTGTTGGTCCATTTAAACCAGTAGCTTGTACAGATTGTACAGGCATCTGGGAGAAGGGGGTAGAGGGTTCTAAAGGATGCACTTGACAAGCAATAAAAGTCTTAGAAACACTTTGGTCTTTTTCGTGGCTTTCTTACTGCAACTACTAATTAAACCCAGAGCTTGACATGTTCAATTTTAATTCACTTCAAAAGCCCTTCTCAGCAGACGTGTCTCCTGTGTCTGGTGCATCAGGCTAGTTTAACATCAGGAGCCCTTTGGCTCCTCCAAGCTTCGAGGCCAAGTACCTCAGGCTGGGGCTCTTCGGGCCCGGATGCCACTTGGAATCACTGTGGAGGTGCCTAGGGTGTGGTGCCATGGCCTGGAAATCCAAAAGTCATTTAGCTTCACTTGGTGGGGAAGGGGAAATAAGAGAGTGAACTTCTGATCTACCACATGAGGAAGCGGTATTGGTTACTGTCCAAAGTTGGCAAACCAAGAAATAGCAGTGTAAGCTTATTAGTTAGAAATATGGAAATAAATGTGAGAATAAACAGCAAAAATAATTTATGATGTGTGCTGTAAAAATAATCAACGATGCCAGAAGTTGGAATAGTGGCTAACTTGGCAAAGGGAAGCGACGACCGGGTGGGGCACCAGGGAACAGTCCAGGGTGCTGATGCGGTTAGGTCTTGATCTGGGTGGGGTTGGGTGTATCCATGGGTAAAAATTCATCAAGCTGTTACACTTAAGGTTAAAACCTAAAATGTCTGTCTCCAAAGAGCAGAGAGACTTTTTTCCTTTTATACATACATCCTGTGGTGGTACTACCTTAAAACCATATTCACTTTATTAAAACCCATACTCATGTACCCCTTTGATCAAAAGAGAAATTAGATTTTTTTTTTTTTAGGATTATTATTATTATTATTTTTAATTTTTATTGTTAGACTTATTGGGGTGACATCTGTTAGCAAGGATTACATAGGTTTCAGGCATACAATTCTACAGTGCATTGTCAACTTGATGTATAATAAGTTCACCACCTAATGTGACTTCTCTTTCCATCACCCCCTCCTCTCCCACCCCCTCCCCTTTCTCCCTCCCTAACCCACTTGTCCCCAAATAAACATTAAACTATCGATTGTGTCCATGGGTTATTTGTTTGTTCATTTCTTTTTTTCTTTGCTTTCAGTTTTATATTCCACATATGAGTGAAATCATGCAGTTCTTTGTTTTTTCTGTCTGGCTTATTTCACTAAGCATGATGATCTCCAGGTCCATCCATTTTGTTGCAAATGGCAATATTTCATCTTTTCTTACAGCTGAGTAATATTCCATTGTGTATAGGTACCACAGCTTCTTTATCCAGTCATCTGTCGCAGGGACCTTTGGTTGTTTCCATGTTTTGGCCACTGTGAACAGCGCTGCGATGAACATTGGGGTACATAAGTCTTTGTGGACAAAGGTTTTCAAGTTCTTTGGGTAGATCCCCAGAAGGGGGATTGCTGGGTCAAATG
>PVJL010011598.1:0-37500 GCA_004026885.1 Lyroderma lyra
GGGAGACCCTGCCCCCTGCCTGGCCCCCCGGGAGGATGCTGTCCCCCCCACCCCCCGCTTTGAGGCGTCTCCTCCGCTCCCTGCGGGGAATTGCTTGTGAGGGTTTGCCCCTGGCGGGACCACTCTGGTCAGGGACGTGTGCTTGGCCCACAGCGCCCGCGATGCGATTAGCTGGTCCCTCTGCTTCACTTTAAAGACTGTGGCCGCGTTCTAATCAAACACATTCTCAGGACATCGGAAATGTGGACGTGCCTCGGAAATGGGCGCGGAGGCGCTGGGGAGCGACGCCTGCGGTCACCGTGTGCCCGGCGGTGCGGTACCTGTGTGCCCGGTGGAGTGGCCACCGTGCACCCGGCGATGCGGTCCCCCAGCGGAGCGGTCCCTGTGCACCCGGCAGAGCGGCTGCCATGTACCTGGCATTGTGGCCTCCCTCCTGCTCCTGAGGGCACGGGCACCATGACTGATGGGCCTGCCCCGCTCACGGTCGTGGGGACCCTGCCCTGCGTCGCGTAGGCAGAGGCCTGGGCAGCACGCGCCGCCCGGACAGCCGCAGCGCTGGCTCACCTCCTTCCTGTCCCCTGCGGCCGCAGGCCTCTGGAAGCGTGGGTGCCTGCGCGAGCTCATACCCCGTTCCTGTCTGGGGGTCACCGTGCGTGCTAAGCGATGCTCACACTGGCTCGCGCGGTCTAGGTCCCACGTGCCCCTCCGGGAGTCTGCACAGATAGAGGGCGAGTGTGCCACGCCACTGTCCTCAGAGCCCGGGGCCTTCCCTGTTAAAAACTCAGTCACCACAGCAGAAGGGCAGGAGACGCCCCTGCGCTTCTGGGCACGCTGCGGACCCGGCCCCAACACTGCGGTTCCCTTCTAGAAGAGTCCTTCACGCTCTCACCTGAGCCCAGTGACTCTCCTTTAAAGGCGAACCCAACAGGCGGAGGCGTCCGTTTCCGTGACCACCAAGAGGTGTCTCTGCAGGAAGACAGACGACCGGCCGAGGCCTGTGCACCCGCTGCTGCAGGGGCGGCCGTGACGTGTCCAGTTCGCCGTCGCCCGCGTCCCGGCCGTTCTCGCACCCGCTGTGTGCACACGCCGGCCGCAGCTACACGGCGTGCACGGTGTGCTGGTCGGGTCCCAGAGAGAATTCTGGATTTGGGCGGAATTCACCCGACGGATGAACAATTATGGAACAGAGCATCCTCAGCGCGAAATGACCTTTTCGTCAAGTTACAAAACATTAAAGGTTAAAGAATGTTTGAAAGGAAGTTAATACTTTTGAAACATTGGGGAAATTGCCGTCCTCTCGAAGACCCGCCCCGAAGGCGGAGGGCGTGTGGCGGGCGGCGCGGCCCCTGCCGCCCTCCGGCCTGGGGCACCGGCCTCAGCAGAGACGTGGGCGCAGCCGGGCGCGCGGGTCCCTTCGCGGGCTGGCTCCTAATTGCAGTTTTGAAGGCACATTTCTTCCTCTCGCAAGTAGCGACGGCAAAGAGAGTAAATCAATGAGTGTCAGATATCCCACGCTTCTGTCTCCATGTGACCTGGACGGTGAGCATTCCAGCCGCTACTAACAGGGAAAACAGAAATATCAGGGAGCCCCTCACTGCACCCCTGCCTTTAATTAGCTCCCACAAAGGCCTGGAGCAGTGTGCCTTATCGGCTGCAGATGCTCATTCCTTCCAGGAGACTGGCAGCCGTGCCTGCCCCGCCCGCAGCCGCGGTCCCTTCGTGTCCCTGGGCCCCTCTCCCAGCGCATGCCTGCATGGTCGTCCGGTGCATCCAGCCTTCCACTCACGAGCCCCGTCTTCAGGGACACCGGACCCCATGAGGTCACCGTCATTAGACGGAGACAAGGCGTCAAGCTCTTCACCAAAGCGCCAACATCCACCCCCTCGGGGAAGCCCCACGGGTCCAGGAAGTGGGCTGCCTGGGGGCGTGCCCGTGAGCACACAGCCAGTCACACTCGCCCTTCAGCCCCCAGTCTGACCCCAGTGCCTCCCAGCACGGAGGAGCCGGGGAAGCAGAGGCGCCAAAGGCTGCTCGGACTTGGGTGGAGTTCTCCTCTGGGAGTCCCTGCTTGGTGCTTAAGATGGGGAGAGCTTCCCCGGTTCACAGGTGGGAGAGAGGAGGCTCGGAGAGCCACCAGTCTGCTCCAGGACCCCTGGTGAGTCAGGGGCCACCAGCCGGCCTGCGTGCGTCACAGGCTCAGAGCTGACAGCACCTTGCAGGCCCCCATGCGCAGGGACCCTTCTGTGCTGCTGATGGGCACTCCTCTCCTGGGAGAAATGAGGCATGTCCTTCCTCCCCTTTACTGCCCCACCCCCATCCCCCCTGAGTCTGGACATGCCCCAGATAGGCTGTCCCAGAGAGAGGGAGAGAGGTGGGGAAGGGAGAGAGGGAGAGAGGGGGAGGGGGAAAGGGGGAGGGGGGAGGGGGAGGGGGAGAGGGAGAGACACAGGGAGGGGGAGTGGGGGAGAGGAGAGCAGGCAGCTTCCGGACTTGGAGGCAGGACTGACTCCTTGACAAATATCACTGTTGGAGGATGGCTCTGGCCCATTTTCAGGTCCCATTTTTCCTGGCCAGCAGGCGAGCCCCGAGGGGGAGGGAGGCGGGTCCATGGCTGCCTCCCTGACACCTGGCTCCCTCACAGCTTCTCCTGGGAGCCCCATCCCAGGTATTCAAGGCAGGTGTGTGTGTGTGTGTGTGTGTGTGTGTGTGAGTGTGAGAGAGAGAGAGACAATTGTGTAGAAAAGCACGAAGCCCCTTTGCACCTGAAGCGACCCGCGGTTTTCCGAGTGTATCGCCAGCACGAGCCTTCTCTTTGGCCAGAACGTTCCTGGAGAACCTTAATGGGTGCGAAGGCCTTCTTAGGAACGAATCCCCCTGTTTGGGCAACATAATTTGAAGGTATCGATAATATCTGTAAGGTGATCAAAGTCAGAACTGACTCTCTCTCAAATTTGCATCCAGTCCCTGCGATTTCTTCTCTCTGTATTTCCAGTTATTTAGCCAGCCTGGGGTCACGCTCTGAGGGTCCCCCACCCCCGGGATCTCCTGGGGATAAGCCAGGGGACGATGGCTGAGAGGTGCCCAGAGGGCCTCGGGGCTGGGGCTCAGACTGGCCTGCAGCCTGACGCCCCTGCATCCTCTGTGGGGATGCCCCGGGACCTGCCCTCAGCCCCATCCATGCGGGGAGAGAGAGCACAGGCCCTCCCCCTCCACCGCACAGGGGCACAGCCTGTCTAAACACTCTGTCCTTCCAGCCTGCAGCCCAGGGAGCCTGGCCCCAGACGATGGGGCACAGAGACATCCCCTGGTCCTGGGAGAGGCCAAGCCAGTGTCCTGCGCCCCTGCGCTCACTCAGGCGCCTGGGGAAACCCCTTTGCTGCGCTGCGGGAGCTCACCTTCTCCCCAGCCCATGGCTCCTTTGTGCGCAGGCACCACCCCCACACCTTTCCCCGGAGCCCTGCCTGCGAGGCCGGGTGTCAGCACAGGCACCGTCAGCTCAGGCGCTCCGCGGGGGCCGCGCTGAGGTTTGCAGCGCCGCGCAGGTGCAGGCGCAGGCCCTGGGGCGCCCCAGCCTGGGCCCAGCTCCCGGCGGGACGCTGGCGGCCTGGGTGCACCGTGCTCTGCTCCGGTGGGCTCCGGGGAGGGTGGCCGCGGCCCTGGGTTCCGTCCCAGGAGCAAACGCGGTTGCACCTGAGTGCTGGGTTCGCTGGGAGAACCCAGGGAAGGGAGTGGGCCGCAGGAGCTGCCGCTCTTACACCGTCCGAGGCGTCCCCACCTGCCCGGCGGTCCATCAGCACTCCAAGTGCACGACCTGGGCCACTGCACCTCACCTGGTCCGCCAGGCCGGCCGCCAGGTCACCCCGCCACCTCGTCCCGGCCGCACCTGCCCGCCCCGGGCGGGGGCGCCCGCGCTGTCCCGCCTCCAGAGGGCGCTGGGTGGGGGGCGGTGGCCCCGCAGCTCCCGCCCGGCTCCACCCCCAACCCCCCGCCTAATTTGAATATTTCATTGGCCGCCGCGGTCCGGGCAATTTATCATGCAAATGTCGGTGCCCCCGCGCCGGGGAGGGCCGGCGCCCGCGCGGGGGAGCGGCGCCCCGTCGGTGGCCCAGACAGAGGCATTTGTAATATTTTTCTTCGGGCTCTGGAGTCATTTACCAATGCCACCGCTGCCACTCCAGGCACTGCATCACGACGCACGGACGGGTTCATCGGCAGCTTGGAAACTTCCTCACGCGTCCTTTTATTTGAAACCAAGTGTCAACCTGTTTCTGACCTCCCCGCCCCCCGGCTGACAAGCGGCAGCAGCCAACACGCCTTCCTTCCCTCGCGACCTGGGCGCCGCGTGGCCGCCCCTGCTTGGTCATTGGCAGGAGGACTGGGCCTTTTTTGGGGGTGAGCGCTTGGTGGACCCCAAGTGAATAACCTTTGAGAACTCGTGTGCGGGTGGGGGAGGGGCTGACAGGAGCGAAGCAGGAGGGGGACCTGAGAGAGGAGGAGGGGGGGAGCTGCGCGGCCGCGGAGAGGGAAGAACGGGGGTTACCGAGCCCCCCGCAGATCAGACACTGTCTGCACGCAGGGAGTGCGACCCTCTGACCGCCTGTCCCCAAGAACTCCGGCCCTCGGATTGAGGAAACACGAGTGACAGGCACCCAGTGCAAAGAGATGAATGAGAAAGAGCAGGTCCCAGCCCCCCTGTCCCCTGTCCTGCACCGTCCGCCCCAGGGCTGCGCTGCGTGTTTTTGGTTTGGAAATTCAGGGACAGACACACACGGAATAGACGAGACAGAAAGGAGCAATGTGGGGGCGGGGGGAGGAAGGGGCATGAGGTTCTTTCTCTTCCGGCAAACTCCCTGGCTCGTCAGCGAGGCCACCTGGGGTGCAGAGCTGGGCTCTCCGGTGTGCGAGGAGCCCGGCGCCGCCTGGCACCGGTGCCCACGCCCGGACTCAGACGCACACCCAGGTGCCGCGCTCCTGCACCCACGCAGGACGGAGGGGCACGCCGGCCTCCCCGCTGCCGCCCTCTCCATGTGGATCCTGGTTTGGGGCCTTTGAAAAGCTCGGCCCAAATGGTTCCCCCAAACCCATTTCGCCCGGAGTGGGCTAACGCGCGCCTTGCTGTTCTAGTAACTGGGGAAACACCCGGCAACTCAAGGTGACGCATGGGATTTGGCGAAAGGACATTAGCCAGAAACCGTGCCACCAAGACGGCCTTCCTGCCCGTCTGCGCACTGAGACGGAGACACGAAGACGTTTCGTCGTCTTTATTGAGCCCGCCGTCTCCTTAAAAGTTGTTCTGAAAGTTCAGTAAACGATGCAGCTTGAAAGGGAATTGCCGACCAAAGAGGATGGGCGTCTAAACTGGGCTCCCCAAGCCCCGGGTGCAGGGTCGGGGGAAGGACACCCCGTACCGTCCTGGGCATCGCAGCTAGGAGCCGGGTGTGCCGGCGGGGGAGCCCCCTCGGCGACCGTGCGCCCTCCCTCTCCGCTGGCTGTACAGTTCTTGTTCCCGTCCGTTTATAACTGCCTGAAAATCCCGAGTTAGAAAAACCATGACCGCCGATGCGGAGGACCGGCTGGCCCTGGCTTCCTGGGGGCTGGACTAGGTCAGCGTGCACCTGGAGTTCTTTGTGTCCCGCCCCCCCAGGTCAGGGACCGCGCAGCATGAAGACAGGCCCGGAAGATCGCCTTTTTTTTTTTTTTTGCTTTGAGTGCAGGGTTTCTGGTGGGAACTGGATTCAGTGAGCACAGTTGGCACAGCTGAGCTAAGTCACCTCTGTGCTTTGAGTTACAAGAAATTTAAAGTAGGAAGCCGAGGGCAGAGGGAGGGGACAGGTCAGGAGAGTGCCCACCCAGTCCTGAAGCTTGGGGGGGGGGAGGGCAGGTGCTTGCACCCCAACACCTGGGGCCCAGTGTGGTCTCCTGTTCTTAGGAGGTGGCCCCCACCCCCCGCTCACAGCCAGGGCCCCGCAACACCGCTCCTGGAGGCCCTACGGATGTGGCGTTAATACACAGCTGTGATTTCAAAGGTTTATTTCCCGACAAGCTGTAAAAGTTCGTGGGAGAATTTACAGACAAAATATCTGATTCCTTAAGACAAAGCTACCAGAAAAAGAGAAATGGACTTTTAGCAAACAACTTGCCGCCTGGCAAGCACTGGCCCCAGGGTCCGACCCGGAGCTCGGCGGCAGGGGTGGAGGGCCGGCCGCTCCCGTCGGGGTGGCAGGTGGCTGCGTTAGGTCCCTGGGCCAGGGCAGGTCCTGCTGCCTGTCCAGCCTGTTGTGTGAGGAGCAGGGCCGAAGGGGGCCGGCGCAGGCAGGGAAGCAGATGCGGGGCTCCCCAAAGGCCCGACATGGGGTACAGGCTCCCCCAGCACACTAGCCTCCATGGGGCCCGTGCCTCCCTCTGCAAGGTGTGAGCTCGGGCCCCTGCGTTCTGGGACCCCAGCCTACCTTGGCTATGCGCCCTGGACCCCAGCTTCCTGAGGTCCTCTTTCCTGAAGACTCTCCCTCACTGGCCACCCCAAATGAGGACGCATTTCAGCCTCGTTCGGGTCAGGCCGGCGGTCACCTGCTGTCCTCAAGCCCACCTGGACTCCAACCTGGGTCGCTGCAGCCCCGGCCCCGCCCCGCACTGCGAGGAGCCACGCCTGAGTTCCACTTCCTTTTCCTTCTGAACTCCACCGGTGCAGCTCTGGTTAGCCAAGGGCGGCCACGCCCCCGGGGAGTCCCAGGGGGGCTTGGGGGCTGCGGCCCTTCCCTGGGTCCTGGACTCAGGTTCCGAAACCCTGACCCGCTCAGAAGGCACTTGGGAGCACTGGGACTGAACAGGGCTCAGAGCCCCGCCGTGGGGGAGGAGCGGGGTCGCACTCTGCCCAAGGCCACCTTGGGGCTCAGGATTTGTGTGCAAGGCCCCTGGGAATGTTCTGGACCCTAAATGTTACCGCCCAGGGGCGGAGTGGGCCACGCGGCCGCCGTCGGAGCCCCTGTGAGCGTTTGCCGCCCAGCGGTTCCTTTGGTCGCTCCACTGCCCCTCGGCCCACGTTTCCTCCTTTTATTTTTCGGGGTTTAAAAAATTATTCCCAGACACGCGGCAGGTCCCCGAGGCGGCAGCTCCCCACGGGCCCGGGGCGGGGGTTGCTTCGTGTGGGAGCCGCGCGGGAAGAGGTGAGCAGGTGCTTGCGCGGCCGCGCCGCCGCCTTGCCCGCTAAGGTCCCTGCAGCTCCGCGCGGTCGGGCGCGAAGGGCTCCGCGCAGCGCGTCTTCCACGGCGTTGCCGCCCCTCCGCCAGACGCCGGCTTTTCCACGCTCCAGCCCCGCGTGGGAGCAGTGGGGCCGCGGGCGGCGGTGCGCTAGGCCCGCACCCGCCGCGGCCGGGGCCCTCCTGCCCGCGGGAACGAGCCCGGCGAGCGCCGCGGCGGCGGCCTCCGGCCCCCCGGCCCCGCGCGGTCCTCGGCGCTGCCCGAGAGCCCTTCCTGGGCCTCTTCGCCCTGTCAAGCGTCGGTACCGGCGACGCCCCGGTGTTGACCCGCTGGTGTCGTCGGCTCCGAGGGGCAGAGTTCGCCGGCCCCGGACCGGCGTGTTTGCAGGACGAATAAAGTCTGGTGAGAGCCAGGTCCAGCCGTCCCGCCGGCGTCCCAGGCCCCGCGTGCGCCCCCCGCTGCGGTTCTGGGGGGACGGCGGCGGGAGGGGGCGCAGGAAAGGACCTTTGGCCTGGCCACACTGACCGGGGACACGTGCGAAGATGCTCATCCTCTGAACCGCGCCGGTGGAAGCGGGAAGCTAAGGCACCGGCGCTGCGGCCGCAGCCACACCGGCTCTCCGGGAAGGGCGCGGGGCACTCGCGCCGCGCTCCGGCTCCGCACACACAGGGCCCTGCCCGTTCTCGCTCCGGAAAGGACACGGGGCATGACAGACCCGCTGCCACCTGGACACCGCTTCTCCCTAAACCGAGCCCGTCGTTCTCCCTGGGATCCGCTCACGCCTCCCTGCCAGGCCCTGTCGCCGAGCGGCCAGGCGGGACCTGGCAAAGTTTTAGCCTGAGACTTTCCAGGTGAGACCTGCCCGGCGACCTCGACAGCCCCAGGCCCTGCCCAGCGGGCCGGGGGGGCCACGCCTCTGCGTCAGAGCAGCTTCTGGGTTTACGCCGTGGTCGTTCCGGTTTGGGCGGCCTCCTTCCCTGTCCCCCACGCCACACCCAGGCCACCGAAAAGGGCAGAGAACTCGGTGCCACGCGAAGACTAGGGTGACGCTGTCCCCCCCCCTCCCCCATCTGCCCCATCCCTAGAACGGTTTGCAACGCTGGTCACGTTTTGAGGTCCCCACATGGAGGGGTGCTGTGGCTCAACGTGCACCGTGGAGATCAGGGCTGCAGGCTGTGCCGGGCAAGGCCGGGCCAGGCAGCGCGCGCGATGCGCCTCCGCAGGGCCCGCGCGGTGCGTGCCGGGCTGTGGCTGCGATGTGCAGCTCGCTGACACTGATGGATGCGCCAATGGCTGGACGGACAGATGTTGGGGCGGGCCGCACCGCGCGCGGCGCCGCGATCGGGCGGTGGCTGCGGGCGGCGCGGAGACCGGAGCGCAGGCCGCGGCCGGCAGGGGGAGAGGGCGCAGGGAGCCGGGGTTTGGACAGCAGCTCGGGGAAGGGGAGGAGGAGGTGGAAGCACGACTCCGGGCGCAACTCGCTGCCTCCCGTGCGTGGCGCGGGGCCGCGGGAAGGTGAGCCGGGGGTGGGCCGGAGCTGCCCTCGCGCGGCGCCGACGCTGCTCCAGGCAAGAGGCGCCCAGCGGCGCGACCAGACCCGCGAGGCCGCGCGGGCGGCGTCTGCCAACTCACCGTTTCCTCGTTCTCAGGGAGCGTGTCGCGCCCCGCGGCCGCGTCTCCCGGGCCTGGAGCGGCCGTGGCTCCGGCCTCCGCGGCCGCGGCCACCCGGAGCCGCCGCGCCCCGCCCCCGCGTCCGCCCCGCGCGCCCAGCCCCGGAGCCGCCGAGGCCCCGCCGAGCGCTTCTGCGTGCCCGGGCGGGAGGGCGGCGGCGGCGCGTCCGCGCGCGGGGAGCGTCCGGCCCGAGCCCCGGCGCGCAGGCGGGTGTCCCGGTCGGGGTGGGAGCACGGCCTCCGGCCTGCAAGGAGAGAAAGCACGCCCGTGAACTTTGAAAACAAACTTGAGAAAACAGTCACAAAGAAACAATAAGGCGGAGAGGGGGCAGGAGGAGAGGGAGGAAGGGACTCCACGCGGAAGGGAGAAGGGGAAAGGGAGGGAGGGCGGCGGAGCAGGCCGGGCTCGCAGCCCCGGGGCGCCCGGGCGGCCCGTCCCAGGCGACGGCCCCGGCCCCGCCCGCCCGCGCGCACGCACGCTCGCTCGGCCGCAGGGCTCGGGGGAGCCCGGGAGCAGCGCCGCCTCGGGGCCCGGGGGCCCGGCGGCCGCCCCGCGCGTCCGCCCCGCCGCCCGGCAGCGCCCGGAGCCGGCCCCGCCGCGGCCGCCCCGTTCCCGGCCCGCGAGCTGCCCAGGGAGACGCAATCGAGCCCGCAGCGCATCGATGCGCCGCCGCCCGCGCGGCTCCGGCTCCGGCTCCCGCTCGGCCGCCACCGCCCAGGGGTCGTCCCCGCGAGCTGCGGCGCCCCGAGGTGAGCCCGCCCCGCCCCGCCCCCGCCGTCTCCCCCGCACCCCGCACCACTGCGCGGCCCGCTCGGCGCCGCCGAGACCCCGATCACCCGATCAATAATCAATTCCTTTAGCTCCGGATTGCAGGCAGGCCGGGCGCTGGGCGCGGTGTCCGCTTTCGGGGCCGCCCCGGGGCGGGGGCTGGGCTGGGGCGCCGAGCGCCGTTCCCGGCCCGGCCCGCCCTGGGGTCCGCGGGCGCCCGGGATGCCCCGGTGGCGCGGGGACCGGGGTGGGGGTGGGGGTGCGATCGCCCCAGTCCGGAGAAGAAACTTGCAGGCACCCCTCCCGCTGCGACCCCCGGGACGGGCCCGGGAAAGTTTGCCCGGGAACAGAAATCGGGGGAAGTGGCGGCGCGGGGTCCCGGGGGAGGAGCCGGGCGGCGCGCGGTCTGAGAGCGCCCCCGCCCCGCGCCCCCCGCGCCGGCCCGCAGCGGCCTCCCCTCTAGGGGCGTCCCCGGGGGGCGCCGGCCCGAGCCGGGGGGCTTTGGGCGCGGTGAGCGGAGAAGAGCGCGACCCCGGCGGGGGGCGAGGCCGGGCAGGGAAGGCGGGACAGGGGGCGCGGGGGCGGGCGCCCCGGGCCGGAATCGGCCCCCGCCGGCGTGCGCGCACAGGGCGGGGGCGGACGGGCGGCGCCCCCTCCCCGGGTTGGGCGGGGGTCCTCGGCGGGCGGGCGCGCGAGTGACACGATCATCTCCTTTTCCTTTAAGCTTGCCTGTTGCCGACGCCGCTGCTGCAGCCGCGCCGCGGGCAGGAGCCTGGACCGCCGAGCCCCGGGCTGCGGCGCGCCCCCCGATGCCGTGACCCCGGCCCGGGGCCGGGGCGGCTCCCGCGCCCCTCCTCCCGGCCCTCTCCCCGCGCCCCCCCACCCCCGGCCCAGCGCCCGGCTCCGCACCCCGGCTCCGCGCCTGGGGACCGGGCGGGGGGGCAGGGCCGCCGCTCGTCCCCGCCCCCTCCCCGGCCTCTGGAGCGATTTGTCAAACTTCCCATTCCGCCGGCAGCGCCCCCCCGCGCTCCTCCGCCCGCCCTCTTCCCTCCGCACGTTCGGGGATCGCGGCGGAGCGCAGAGCAGGGCGCAGCGGCATCCTGCGGGCGGCCGCTCTCGGGGGAGGCTGAGAGCCGGCCCCCCCCCCCCCGCCCCGCCGGCGCGCCCCTCCCCCCGCTCCTGAGCCCGGCAGCGGCGGCGCGGCGGCGGCAGTCGCCGGAGGAGCACCATGCCGCGGAGGAAGCAGCAGGCGCCCCGGCGCGCAGCAGGTACGAGCCGCTCGCCTCCCTCCGCGTCCTCTGCTCGCCCCGTTCTTCCGCCGGCGGCGCCCCGCTCCGGGGCGTGCGCCCGCCGCGCGGACCCGGGTCCCCCGGACGCCCGCCGCGCTCTGCCCGGTCCCCGCTCGCCCCGGCGCCGGGCGGGTCCCTCCCTCCGCGGCCGCGAGGGGATGGGAAGGCGCCCTCGTCCGCGTCTTTCGGCCGGGGGCAGGCAGGGTCGCCTGAGTTCCCTGGGACGCCTTCCGCGTCCTCCCGAGGCCGGACGGCGGGGGGACGGCTCGGTGTCGGCCGAGCAAGAGCGAGAGCGAGCGAGGGAGCGGTCCCCCTCGGCCACCTTCCGGCGAACGCGACCCCGTCCCCGCGGCCCGGGCCCGGCGCGCCCGGCGGTGGGGACCAGCGCGCGCGGCGGGGTCGGGGTGCTGTCGGGCGCCGGCACGGGGGCTCGGGGGCCGGCGTGCCCTGGGCGCTCCCACGCGCGCCGCCTCCGCGCACTTAGTTCTGGGATGTGCTCAGTACTTTTTCCCTTTCCCTTTTCTTTTTCTTTTCCTTCCTTCCTTTTTCCTTTCTTTCCTTCTTGTCAGGAGTGTCAACTCCTGTTAAGACGAAGCTGATTTTTTGTTTGTTTGTTTCTTTTCTGGAAAAAGCATCATTGAAAACAAAACCAACCGCAAACACGGTAACAGTATTTTGCAGTCGTGTCCGTGGGGGGCATGTTGCCTGGAAATAGGGGTGCTGGGCCTTTGCCACCCTTGATTTGATGACTGATTGATCGCCTGTCACGCTGCTGCCTTTGATCTATTCATTCCCAATAAACATCAATAAATCACTGGCAGTGGGGAGGCCAAGCTCTGTGACGTCACTAGGGCCCTGCCGGTGCAACTTGGGGGTTCGGGGCGGGTTGCTGCGAGGACCACAGATGGACAGGATGCATTCTGACGTGACTGACACTCGGATGTGCCGAGCTTCAGATGCGGCCTGACGGGCGCGTGAAGTGGACGTTCCTTCCTTCCCGTTCCCTGCTTTTCCGTTCTTCTCCCCTGGTGGAAGAGGGCCAGGATTATCGCCCGGTGCCCTTCCTCGGTGCTGCCCCGAGCACCTGAGGGGACAGCGGGGCTGATGCCCACCGTCGGTGCCGTCCTGTCAGCTGCGGCCGCCGTGGGGCTCCCAGGTTGGCTGCAGGGGAACCAGTCTCCCTCCCAGGGGCTCGGGGACCACTGCTGGGCTTCCTTCTAGAAACGTGCTTTGCTGCGAGTGGCCTAAGACCATCTCAGAAGGAAGCAGCCTTGGTTTGGGGTGTACAGGGCAGGTTTTGATGTCTGTGTTCAGTGTAGCCCCAATTTAGAAAGTTTGCACACCTCAGTCCCGGCTGCGGGGAGGGTGCCGCCTCTCAGGTGACCTGGCGGCCAGTGCTCCCTGCCCGTGCCACCTTCCACTTGAACTCCAAGCCCAAGGAAGGGCTTGGCTCCCCAAAATAGCCTCTCGGAGTTCGGAGGATTCCTTCACAGAGTTGGGCAGTAGGAGTGCCTTGGGCTCCTTCCAGTCGCTGAAATTTTCTCTTGTCTTTTTGGATGCACATTTTAAGGTGTCTGTGTGCCTCACTCCAAGGAGCCATATGTGATCGCGTCGTTGCATTTGGTGGAGAACTCTCTCTGCGGCTGGTTCAGCTTTTCTCTCCCACCTTGCCAATCTGACACTCTCACTTGATAACTTTCTGCTAAAAATATTAGATAAGAGGAAATGCACTCTTTTTTTTTCTTTTCTTTTTTTTTTAAAGCAACCTGTTCAGTAACCTTTTTGCAGCTTTCACAAAGCCAGCCAGGAAATCTCGGGTCAGTTAAGATGATATTCATTATATAAAAACTTGACTGCACGACTAATACGAGATGGAAGAATGGTTTTCCTCTATCAAAATGACCCGTCCAAACGACTTTGTTTCATATTTGATTTAATTGTCTCTCTCCTGACAGGCACATTCATCAATAGCTTAATGGTCAATCAGAAGTTGGCAGGGTGAGTGCTTGCTTTCTTCCCCCAGCCTGGTTTTGGATTTACTCGATCAGAATGCCTCTGCCTAATGGACGTGCGGAGGAGGGGCTGGAGGGTCCTGATCTCAGGAGCGCGCAGGGCACGCGCCCTCGCATTTAGGCCGGTGGTGCACGTGCGCAGGCCAGGGGCTGAGCGGCCGAGGTGTCCCGTGCTGTCGGTGTGTTTGGACGGACAGGGAACTCCCCCTTCTTTTCCTCCTTTTCCCACAGCCACAAGGTACCAGGTTCGTGCCTGCTTCGTGGCGTCCGGGAGTGACGACAAATTGATTGCTTTGTACTGATAGGGGCTGGGGGGAAGGAAGATGTCTGCTGATGGGGAGCTGGACGTCCAGTCGCCAGCGACCTGGAGAATTCTCGAGAACCCTTCCCACCCCCAAACTGAAAGGTCCGCTCAGCCATAAAAAAAGCAAAGTTGTTCTGCCAGCTTCATTAGTGTTCACCTAATTAGCTGTGAACCTGATGGATCCCTGACAGCTTTAATGATTGGAGATGACAAGCCCGACGCAGTGTCATCCAGCAGAATTAGGTTTGCAGCTAGTTTGATGTAATCAGGTTGATATTACACAGTCCTGGCTGCCTTTACTTGCGCATTAACTCAATTTTCTGCTGCAGGTGACAAATGGGCTTTGGTACCTGGATAATCATGTCACAGGAATTAGGGTCCTTTAATGGTCTGGGGTAGAATAACAAGCGCGGAGGCCCGGAGCCGGGCGAGCGTGCGCACAGCAGCCAGGTGCGGGCTCCGCGGCCGGCCGGTGCAGCCCCGCTTCCGGAAGGCCCACGCCGGCTCCGAGGAGCCCAGCTCACGCGGGTCCCCGTGCTGTGGGGTTTGCTTTCTGTGCCCGAGATCACGCATGGCCCAGTGTCCTTTCTCAAAGGGAGACACAGATGTCCTCACCTGCCGAGCAGAGGAAACGCGGGCGGGCGGGCCTTGGCCGGGCCGCTCGGCGCCGGACGGACGCCCCTGCAGAAGCTCGGGGGCGGCCTGGCGGCCAGTGGCCACCGGGCCTGCACCAGCACGACTCTCTCCCGTGCACTGGGCTCCTTTTGAGACATGTTTTTTTGTTTTTTTGTTTTTTTTTTTAAATTTTGAAAAATACCAAAAAAAAAAAAAAAATTAGAGCAACACTTAAAAGCAGATCCATTTGTGTTCAGATTCTTGAGGGAAAGGTAAAATCATAAAGAGCCATTGCTTAAATTAGAACAGATCCTCAGTGAGCACGTTGCCACTGACCTTTGGCGTCTTACTTGTTGATGGAGAAGCGCCTTTCACGGGATTCTCGGGGGTCACGCCCCCAGGGAGCCTCCAAGTGCCTCGACTTTCGCAAAAGGGATGAGGACCGTTAGGGGCCTGCTGGCATAACGGACCACTGTGCGCCCCTAGGGACCAGGGTGGCAGGGCCCGGGGACGTGGACATGCCCCTGGTGGGCGTCACACAGCCGTGGAGGGCAGTCCCCTCCGCCCCTGGGAGCCGGCCTCAGCCTCGGGGACGTGTTTGCTCTTGGACCTGCCGCACGCTTCTCCTTGGGACCGGCACGCGACCCTGCGGCAAGGTGACAAGAGTGACTGGTTTGGGCGCTCTGCGCTCGCCCTTTCCTGCAAAAGGAGAGGAACGGTGCCGGTTTCAAAGAGGAAGGTCAGGAAGGTGAAGGGGAAAAAACCAAAGTGCAGGAGACGAGAGCGTTCTCTTGGATGCCCGTGCAGGGGAGAGAATCTTCCAGAACCAGCTCTGCACCCCTGTTATCCTGACACTGTCAGTTAGGGCTCCGGTGCTCTCCAGGGCCACGCGTGGCTGTGCGTGGCGCATGGTGTCATTGTGCTCCCGGCGTTACCTTGAGTGCGCTCCTGAGCGGCGGCCACTGTCGCGGTGATGCCGGCAGCCGCCCCCCGAGGCCTCCCGGTTAGAACGAGAGGTGGCGGCTGGGGCCGGAGACGCGGGGCTGTCCCCAGAACGAAAACCCTTCCTTCCACCAGCCTCCACCTCGGGGGTCCTCGGAGGCCAGGGGCCTGGGCCTCTGCCGTGCTCTCCTTGTCACCGGTGTCATGGCGCGAGGGCCGCGGCCGCGGGCGGGAAGCAGGGGAGCGGGCGGGAGCCCCGGTCCCGCACCTCAGCCACGTTTGATGCAGTAACGTGAGCAGGCCACGGCCCTCCGTACGTGGCTTCCCTGCAGCCTGATTTTATTTCCGCCTGTCCCCAGGCACACTGTAAAAATAGCTTTGCTCTTGGAGTTAAACACTAAAACAAAACTAGGGTGTGTGTCTCCCCGTCTGTGTTAGTGCCGTCACACAGCCAGGCTGTCCCTAAGCCATTTTGTCACGCACTCACAGCATCACCCCTCAGCCTATGGGGAGGGAGAGCCCAGGGGTGTCCCTTACCCGGACTGGCTCGGTGTTCGTGTGTGTGTGTGTGTGTGTGTGTGTGTGTGTGTGTGTGTGCGCGTGTATGTGTGTGTGTGTGTGTGTCTGTGTGTGCGTGTGTGTGTCTGTGTGTGTGTGTTTTAGTTTGCTCCAAATTGTGGTTTCTCTGTCTGCAGTTAAAAATGAGAGGTGAACACGATGTATTGTATTTGGTAACAATGATACGGACGGCACATCTAGACAGATAACGTGCACTTGTAATTAGACTCAATAGACAGGCAGTCATTTTTAAATTCTTTGACACGTGCATAAAATAGTCATATAATAAGATAAGATGACAATTTTATGTTAGGTTGATAAAGTGTCCTGATACATGCATTTAAATGTCTGTAAGCCTTTTAAAAAAATCCAGACAGATTAATTCTAGTTTCCAGTATTTGCAGTTAGTCATTAAATTAATTTTTAAATCCTACTAAACAATGGCTATGAGTATGGGTGGTGGTTTTTTGGGTTTTTTTAACCCCCTTCTGGAATTTTCACCTGCATGGTAAGGAATGGATACCTAGACGTGTTAGCTTTCTCTAATTTTTTCAACATTTGCAAGCATTTATGTTAGACATGCATGTAAAAATTCAGGTTACTGTTTGTGAGTAGAATCATGCTTTGCATGCTTGGAAGTAAAAGAAAAAAAAAAAGACAGTAACAGCACGTAATCTGCTTGTGACCACTGGCCTGGACAACCGTCACACTCTGGGTTTAGGACTCTTTACTAGAAAGATTACATCGTGTCCTTGACCAAATATTGAATATTTTATAAGCCCCATTTAAAGGAGAAGACATTTCGAGCGCATACACTTGATTTGATCAGCACTTAGGTTCTTGGGTTTAATTACTTTCAATTCTGTAAATTATTTTAGCATTTCCGCAAGAGTAGCCCAGGAGATGTCCTGCGGGGGGTGGGGTGGGGGGGTGGAGCGCAGCTCTCTAAAGGTCACGTTACCTGGACTTGTCCACCATCTCCTCACCTTGTTTTCTCAGATGTGCAAAGGTGAGCTCTTGAAGAATAATTTAAAATTGTTTGGGCTTAATGATAAATTATTAATTCATACTGTCAGGACACATGTTATTAATTACGAGCGTGTTTTCTTCATCCACAACAGCTGTTGGGGAAGCTGGGTAAGTTCAGGTTGTCTTGGAGGGGAGGGCGCCGAGTCCAGGCTCGCAGCCACCGCTTGTCACCGTGCCCCCGCCCCCCTCGCCTTGGGGATAAAGGACTGCAGGGGGCGGGGGGGGGCGGGGAGAGAGGGTCCGTTCTCCGCCCAGACGGGCACTGGCGAGCCTCACTAGTGCACACCGTGACAGAACTGAGCCTCCTCGCCCTGCGCGGCGGGCCCGCCGGCTTCTCCTGGCCTCGTCCTCCTCCGAGGCCGACCAGGAGGTCAGGGTCGCAAGTGGCCAGTCACGGCTGGCAATAATGCTCTGAATGGTCGTGTGTCCCCCAAACTGGAGCCCGTCCTTCACGGAGAGCCAAGGCCTGTTTGGTAAAAGACGGGAAATGACTCAAATTCGTCTCCTTTTGCTTTCTCATCCCCATCATTAAATCCAGTCCCATGTATTCCGTTTCCTCTGAGTTCTTTGAGAAATGTGTGTTGCATAAAATAGGCAATTTTTAATGAACAATTTAATGTAAATGGGTTTTGAATTTAAATTAATATTAATGAAGCCTTGAGTGCATTTATTTTGCATACGTAAAGACTTGTAAGTCTCTCACCCATGTGCTCCCTGCTTTATGTGGTAACATCGGTCGTGTGGATTCCTCTGCACCTTTTTAAAGACTCGCACGTAAAAATCAAATGGATTGTGTGTGTCCAACAGTGCCGACGTGCTGGTGGGCAAAAGTGTTACTTCACTTACGGAAAACGTACTTCGCTTCCTCCGGAACCGGCCCCCGGCTCCCCGCACCCTGGTCCCCGTGCAGGCGGCGCAGGTTGGCATCGTGGCCGGCAAAACGCACCCGGACGGGGGTTCCTCCAGTCCGGACACCGTCTCTCCCCGCTTACCTCTAATGCATCTGTACCCGGGGATGATGGGGAGTTCTGTAATTAATTCTGTTAGATGTAATTGCTATAATCACTGTGATGTTACACATAATAAAGGTAATGTGCTAAGCACATACAAAATATAAACACCTTATTGTGACGCTGCTGCGAAGTCCCCTCTCGCCAGGCCGGGCCCATGGCCCCGCGCTCGTCCCCATTCGGGGTCACAGGCAACAGTGGATCCCAGCCGTGCTCAGTGACATTCCAGGGGACGGTCACGCATCGGAGAGGGTGGGCCTTGGCTTGGAGGGATCGCCAAGCTGGTTGCCTAGGACTCTCACTGACCTTTCCCTTAAGGATGTGGCTAATTAAGAAAAGGTGGCGTTGTCCTCTGTAGAGGAGACAGGTAAACACTTCAGGAGTGGGCACAGGGCGCGCGCGGGTGCGGGCGGGAGCATGAGGTGAGCTCGGGGTCGGGGGTAGCGACAGCAAAGGCTTCAGGTTGTGGAGCGTGTGTGTGCACATGTGCATGTGTGTGTACGTGTGTGTACATGTGTGCGTGTATGTGTGTGTACGTGCGCGTGTGTATGTGTGTGCATGTGTGTGTGTACATGCGCATGCAGGAGCACGTGTGTGCATGTGTGTACGTGTGTACGTGTGTGCGTGCGTATGTATGTGTGTGCACGTGCGTGTGCATGTGCACGTGTGTGTGTGCATGTGTACATGTGTGCACGTGCATGCATGTGTGTGCATGTGCACGTGTGTCTACACATAAGGGCATGTACGCATATGTGCCCGGGCATGTGCACACATGTACATGTGTGGGTGTGGATGTGTGCCTGTGTGTTCATGTGTGTGTGCGTGTACATGCGTGTATGCGTGTGTGTGTGATACAGGACACACCAGCATGTGCTGTTGGGGACCCAGCGGAGCCACCTCACTGTAACAGTGCGGAAAGGAAGTCAGTGCGGAGTATGCGCCTTATTCTGATGACTCCCCGCCTCTCACGGGGGGCCTGGGGACCGGGGCACTGGCTGACGTGGCCCGTGAGAAACCCGAGTCACAGCTGAGACCCCGCCCCAAGCCCAGGCCACCACGGGATGGGGGGGGTGCGGGGGGGGAGTGTGCTGAGACGCGAGGCTCACTGTCCTCGGCGCATGTTTCTGAACACGTGTGAATTGTGCTTTGCCGGAGCAGCTTGCAGAAGGTGGGGACATGGTGACCGAGGAAACTTGTCTCTGAGCTTTCTCCCCACGCGTGTTGCGGAGGCAGCCGAGCTCGGGCTCCGTGAGGTCCCTGCCACCTCAGGACCTGGAGGTGGCCTGGCGCACGCGCGTCTCGTTCCTTGGCCTGTTTTAAGTGAGGGAGTACGTAGAACAGTCACACGCGGAAACAAAACGGGGGGAGACGTTCGTGTGAGAGGGGGGCACAGAGGCTTTTGGGAGGGGGGAGTGGAGCTCGAAGGCGGTGGCCAGGTGCACCGGGCAGCAGGGGCGCCCCGGGGCCGGCGGCAGGGTGCGCGGGTCGGGCCTGGGCTGCAGGCGCAGCCACCCGCCGCCCTGCCCTGTCTCCCCGGCGGGTTTGATGGAGGATGATAAAAGGTCTGAGGAGTCGGGGGGCCCCTGTAATCAGGGCCAGTGCTGACATCCTTCTCAAGTTTGACAGCTCCTTCCTCTCCTCTCCTCACCGCCAAGCCCGGCCCCCGACGCCCCGCCCTCCCCTCCCCCTGCGCTGCGTCTCCTGTTTCAGGTCCCTGATCAGCCTCAGATGCTGCGAATTATTTTTTCCCGGGCGGGCGGGGGAGTGTTGCGTTAGGTTTGTGGGTTGGGCAGGTGTGAGAGGAAGTCTGTGTGTGTGTGTGTGTGTGTGTGTGTGTGCGTGTGTGCGTGTGTGTGTGCGTGTGCGTGCGTGTGTGTGTGTGTGTGTTGTACTGTAGGCCTGTTGCTAATTAATGTTTCTCCATAAGATTCTGTCGGAGTTGAGTAATGTTTTTGATCTTTATGCCTGATAACTGCATACTTAATGAGATTTCAAAGCTGCGAGTGCAGCTCCCTACAATTATTGACAGATGCCTTTTCTTTGCCATTGGGTTCAGCTCCATAAATCCTGCTGCCATAATGAGGTTCAGCGCTGCCACCCTGGCAGTGAGCTAATGAAGGGGGGGGCGCAGCGGCGCGCGGCCGTCTCACACGTTTCTCCCCTTTAAAATTTACGATGCAGATGTCAAGCTGCGGGATGATTACTTCAAACATGCTAATTTTTATCTTGCTTTTGTGTCAGCCCTTTGCCATTGAAAAAATAAATAAATAAGAGCCCTAACCTTCGTGCACTTATTGTTTCTGACTTGCGTTTCTGGCCGCCCGTGGCGCGCGGCTGCTGGGGACCCAGCCCCACGCGTGGCCGTCCGCAGGCACCCGGGGCCGGAGCGTTCCGGGTGTGTCCCCTGCCCTGGGCAGGGCAGGGGAGGGCGGAGGCGGCTGCCGGCCTGCCCTCGGCCTGCCCCGCGTGTGCACTGGAAGCGGCGGATTCATTTCAGAGTTCCGAGCAGAGCGCGGTGGGGAGGAGGCGCGGCACGCCAGGGTCGATTTCCTTTTCCGCCGACTCGTACATCACTGACCCACCCTTCCCTCCTGACAGAATGACACATGTCATTTATCACATGGGCCCCAGCCAGACAGCAGGGACGGAGGGAAGCCCGGTCCCCGTGGTGCTGTCCCCTCCTCCCGTGCAGGCCTGTTGGCGGCGGGGACAGCAGTGATTTGGCGAGAGGACAGGCAGGGACGGGGGCGGCGCTGGCTGGCTGGGCGTGCGGCCTGGTGGGCGCGCGACAGGCACCGGCCCGGAAGGGGCCCTGTGGTTCACGTCGCCGGCTGACCCGCGCTGTTCGGCCTTTGACGCTTTTCCGACCCCCTCCCGCCCCTTCCGGGTCCCCGTTCGCGGTCGGCGCAAGCAAACCCGGGGCTGACAGGTGTCACTCAAGCCTCCCGGGCTCGCGGGGGGCGCCGCGGACCGGTCTCGGGGCTCCCGGCTTCCCGTGATTCAAACGCGCGTTATTGGAGATGGATGTTCCTTGGAAAAAGATGGATGGTGGACGCTGGGCGCAGGGCGCCATTTGTCATTCTGAATATTATTTAGACTTGCCGCGTAAACCTGTAACTTGAGAGCTGGACGAGCTGGGGCAGGGCAGGGGCCTGTGTGTGTGGCATCGATTGGCCTTGGGTTCTCATTGCTGCTGACCCGCCACCAGCTCTCCCGTTTACCGCAGGGAAGACACCCCCCCCCGAGAGAGGGGGGCAGGTTCTAAGTTTGCATTTCCAAGGACACAGGGAGAAGTGAAGTGTCTGTGACTTACACTGAAGCTAACAGGCGACTTCTCTCTCCCCCCTCCCCCCAGCCCCCCAGAGCAGTCAGGTAGGAAACACTGAAACACAAACAGCTGCACATGCCAAAGCCGGGACCCCTGCCCGCCTGCTTAAGCGCCGCGATGTGCTCCGGGAAAACCCGCGTCTGAAAAGCCTGCACAGTCCGACCTCTCGGAGCATGCTGGCGGGCTCGGAGAGCAGTGCGAGGACGAGCAGCACACACCCGCGTCTTGGGCGCATTTCAGATAAGAAGGGCCCCGGGGCGGCCGTCCGCCCCGCTCCCCGGGTCTGCGCCCTGTCCCCCCGCGGCCCCGCTGGGCTGGCGTGGGTGGCTGGTCCTGTCTGGTTCCTCTGCACCCTGAGCTCTGCTCCGGGACACCCCCACCTGCTGGAAGCTCTCGGGGCCACAGGCTGGCGCCCGGGTGGAGCCCCCCGCTGCCCAGGGCACCGGCGCCACACCGGCCCGGCCGCCGGCTTCCCGTGGGAGCCCCGACGGGGCAGCGCGAATGGTCAGGCGTCCTCGTGGAGATGTGACTTTGTCGATCCGGGGCTGTCTGTGTGACTTACCGTGGGGATGTTAATGTTAAAAGGAATGACGGGACAGAAAGTTAGACCGGGGCCGTGTCTGTCTAGAGGACTTGTGGGATCGCGGGGTCTTCGGGGGTCCCTGCTGCTCACGCAAACTTCCCTGACGAGCGGAGATGGGAGTGCGGGCTCCTCGCTCTCCGTCCAGGTAACTGGGCATTTCTCTGTTCTGTGCCGGCGGCCTGACGCTGCACGCAGGAGGACCCTGGGGTCACCTTTGCGGGGCCCCAGTGGCCGCCCCCGGCCAGGTGCGGTGGCTTCTGGACGCCTTGCGGGCGCCTGGAGCCACGTCTGAGCGTAGAAGGATGACGTGGTGTCTCCGCGGGAGAACGCAGAACTTTGGAGCTCTGCCCTTGCACTCGGGCGTGTTGGGGGTAATTGGAGGGCAGGTGCCAATTTGCAGCAACAACTGTAAACACCTTCGATACAAACGGCACCGTCCAGTTTTTACTGATTAGCAAACTTTGCTGTTAATCGGTGCGAAGTCCATTTCAGGTGTAATTGGTGAGGAGCTGGTGCGCGCTCGGGAAGGAGCCTTGTTTTGTGTTGTGCTGGCTTTCCTTCTTATCCCCTCTTCAGTTTTATGGCTGAGACATGATTTATTGCAGCCATCCATCTTGGGGGCTCATCCATCACACCCCGGTTGCTAGGCGATGGTGGCAGCAGCTGTTTGCTCTGAATCAGACAGAAAAGTTGTCAATCATCAAAGGCAGGTGAATAGCATTAGAAACACGCTATTGTCAGACGGAATAATTAATCAAAGAGAGAAAAGATAATTAAAAAGATATGACCCTTGCCAGTACTTGCTCGGGGTTGCCGGGGAAAAAAATAAAAAAGAAAGGAGGAAAGAAAGAAGAACTGCCTGGTCTTTTCTAGCACTTAAGCAGCTGAGGCCTGATAAAGTATGCACTCCGCAGAGCATAGTTTTTAATTAACTGAGAAAGGTTCAACATTCAGAGACGATGCGGGAGAAGAGTCCGATTATGAGCAGAAGTAATATTTATTGTTTGCATGAAGGGCCTGACGTGGCGTTCTAACTTCCTGTCACACTTCTGCGGCTCCCGGGCTGCGGGAGGCACAGGCAGGGGGCTTCAGGTGGCCACGGCTCCCCGGCGGGCACGCAGGGCCGCGCAGCAGGGCCCTGGACCCGAGGAACCGCAGGGGGACCCCCCGCAGTTGGGGGTCTGCAGCGCCGGGATCCCCCGGGTAACAGGAATCTGGTTTTCAAGTGAAGGCGTGAGGCTCGGAGAGCGTGCCCCCCGCCCCCCACCCCGATGTCTGCCGGCAGGGTCGCTGGACCGAGCTCCGTGTCACCTCACCTGTCTGGGAAGATTTGTCACCCATCCTGGTGCGGCCCCATGAAGCCCCTCAGCGGCTCACGTCCTGACCCACGTACCCCGGCCTCACTTTCTGAAAAGACCCCCCAGTTATAACCCAGAAATAACTCTGGGCGCTCACTTCAGTCTCAGACGTGATCGTGGATGGGGAAGTCCGTCCTCGCTGTCTCTGCCGCTCACAGGTCCTGGGGACATTGGAACACGTATCAAAGACGCGCTGGGACGTGGCATTCTGCAGTTGCTTCGCAGTTAAATATGCTACAAGCCCTGAAACAGATCCACTCTCTTATTTTTGGATACTATGCTTGATTTTCACACCGTTCTCTTCCCAAAGAATAGCAAGGCTCCTAAAATTAGCAGGAGGAAGAAGGGCCCGGCGATCAGAATTCGGGAGAAGGGGCGGACACAGCCCTGCTCCTCGCCGGGACCTGCGCGTGGGGGGCGGCGGGTCGGGCCCCTGGGAAGGCCACCCCTCACCGCGCACCCCGGGGGCCCCGGGCACGGCCCCTTCTCCACGGCGTGGTGCCGGGAGCCCCGCGGGGGTGAGAGAGAGAGAGAGAGAGAGGGGAGCGAGGTGGTCAGACGAGGAGGAGGCCAGGCGCTTGCTGCCACCTCGCCGGGGCCTCCCCTGTCCAGGTCGCCAGAGGGAGGGCTCTGACTCGAACTTGACCTCCAAGAAATGGACGACGTGGACTTCGAGTTACTCCTTGGGTCCTTGGGTGTCCCCTTCTGAGCGCTGGGGTTCTGACGATGCAGCCGTCAGTGAGGTCCCCCGTTTTCATGGGCAATGCCCGCGCTTGACATGTGGGGGCTGTGCCGTGGGGAGGCCAGCGCGGCCCCGGGGGGACCTGGCCGGGGCAGGAGCACTTCGGTGAGACGCTGGGGACTTCGGGGCGGGGGGTGGGTCAGAAGCCCGCCTGTCCCCTGCGAGACCGGGCTGTCCGGAGGTGGGCAGTGAGGCTGGTTCCTGTCCCCCTTTCCACACAGTCTCCGGGGAGGCGTGCGGCCTGACCTCAGCCAACGCACTTCCAAGCCGGTGGCTCTGCAGGGCCGGGCGAGGAGGCCGTTCGGCGACAAAGTGCCCACCGCTGGCCTGGGGAGGCCGGACCGAAGCTTGCTTCTCCTTAAAAAGCGCAGGGGGACAAAGGACAGACGGGGAGGCCTTGACGTTGTGAGCCGTTCGTGCAGGGCAGTGTTTCCAGCGCTCTGGCTGGGGACCCCTGGCACCGATTAAAGCGAGTCACCCAGGAGGTGACAGACAGAGACGGGGAGGGCGGGGAGGGTGGGTCGGCCAGTCTCTCGTGGTGGTTCCGTGAGTGTCCATTTCGGCCAGAATGTCAGCGTCTCTGTCCCTGGGTGGTGGTTTTTAGGACAAGGACAGGTGACAGTGGGTCTCCGGTGTCTCAAGGGGGATGCCACCACGTTCAAGGTCACGTGACGGTGAGAAAAGCTAGGACTCTGCCGGCCCCACGTCAGCTGGGGGTTGAGTGTCTTATCGAAACGACACGCAGCCCCTCCGCGGTCCCACGAGACGGGGTCACCTGGACTCACTTGGGTTTTCCCGGTTCAGCCGCCACCGACCCGGACCGGGCTCGGCCCCCACCCTGCTGGGACACAAAGGACACAAATCCACGCACACTCCCTGCGGCTGAAGTGGTGTCTTAGGTCACTTAAGGTGCAGCCGTCCCTGCTCTTCCGTCTGAGCAGCTTGAGAACGGGGGCGAGGATGCGTCCTTGGGAGAGACGAACGGGGGGTTCCGGTGGCTCTCGCGGGTGACACGGTCCCCCTTCTTGACATTGCGCTTCCTGCCTTTGTGTTCGGCCCGGGCCTGTGGGAGGACGGCCCTGTCCCACGTGTGCGGTGGCCGTCCTCGGCCGGAGTGACATGCAGGGCTGCGGCGGTGCCGTTCCCTCCTGCTCGTCTGTGTGAGACGGCGAGGCCCCCGCCGGGGCGGGTGGGTGGACCGGCCGCAGGACAGACACGCGGGCGGCCGGGCAGAGCAGGCCCAGCGACAGGCCGCGGGCGCTCGGGCTGAGGGCCTGTCCACGCGCCTCGGGGCGCCGGCCCTCCCTGCGGGGCGCGCGGGGCCGACCCGGGTGCGGGTTCCCGTGAAGGAAGTGAAGTGTCTAACGTTTCTCCCAGGAAGCATCTTCCACTGCCTGCCGTGCTCCGTGCTAACGGTTTTTCAGTCCACAAACAAGTACTTATTAGCGCTCGTGCGGGAGCCCGGCCGGGGGTGGGGGTGGGGGGCGCCGTTGGTCAGGGATGCGCTGGCCAGGGTTAAAGGGGCCCTGCTGGTCCCCGGGGTGCCCCCAGGCCGCAGGGTCCGCCCCGAGCCCGCTGTCCCCGTCCCTGCGGGCTCAGGTCGGGAGGGGCTCAGTAGAACGTTCCCGTGTGTTTGTTTCTGCTGGAAGCACCTGGGCTGGTGCCCGCCGGGTGGTTCGGTGCGGGCGCGCCTGGAGAGGTGGCACGCTGGGCACGCTGCGAGTTCGCCCAGGGTTTGCTACCTGCGTGGAGCGCCGGGGTTCTGGGTGGCACCGGGGGGGGGGGGACAGCCGTTCGTGCAGGGGCTGCGGCTTCCCGTCCCCTCCCCGCCCCAGCGTGCACCTCTGCCGACGTGAGCAGAGGAGGGGGCGCTCTCCTGCCCACGCCGTGCCCTCCTGATGCAGGACGCCGAGGGGCAGCTGCATGCTCGGGCCCTCCGGGCAGGGCGGGCGGGACCAACGTGCTGCACGTGGGGCCTCACCGGGCTGCTCCCGACCTCGCCCTGGCGGACGCCTCCCCGTTGCATTGGGGGGTGGGCTGCTGCACTTGCGGTCCTGGCCGCGGGGGCTCTTCCTCTGCTTTGCGTGACGTCCCTGTCACAGTGTCTATAAAATCAGAGGCGGTGAGCCGTGGCGCCTTTCCATAATCCCAGAGACCACAGTCCTTGTCACTGGGGCCCCCACCCAGCGGACAGTGAGTGTTGAAGGGAGATGGCTTCACGCAAGCGCCGGCATTGACCTCAGTTCCCCAGCACAGCAGGTAACCTCGGTGTCAGCCCCCGAGTCACCCCTGAGGAGGGGTGATCTGAACTCATCGCCCCAAAACGTGGTCTCGGTTCACATCCCACTGGGTTGGGGTTGGAGATCGGATCGCCTGCAGCTCTCAGAGCCCACCCGCCCGGTGGCCTTTCTGCAGGGTCTGTGCAGGGTCTCTGCGGCGTCCACGGGGTGTCCACGCGGCATCCACGGGGGCGTCCATGCAGCGTCCACGGGACGTCCACGTGGTGTTCACGCCGTGTCTATGGCGTGTCCATGCCAGGGCCATGGGGTGTCCACGCGGTGTCCATGGGGTGTCCATGTGGTGTTCATGGGGCCTCTATGCGGCGTCCACGTGGTATCCACGTGGTGTCCACGCGGTGTCCATGGGGTGTCCATGCAGTGTCCATGGAGCCTCTACGCGGTGTCCACGTGGTGTGCACGGGGGTGTCCATGGGGCGTCCACGGGGCATCCAGATGGTGTCCACGCGTCTATGTAGTGTCCATGGGGTGTCCATGTGGCGTCCACGCGTTGTGCACGCGGTGTTCATGTGGTGTCCACACGGTGTCCATGCGGCGCCCACGTAGTGTCCATGCAGCGTCCACGCGGTGTCCACGGGGCATCCACAGGGCATCCAGGCGGTGTCCACGCGTCCATGTAGTGTCCATGAGGTGTCCATGTGGCGTCTATGTGGCGTTCACGCGTTGTGCATGCGGTGTCCATGCGGCGTCCCTGCGGTGTCCCTGCGATGTCGACGCGGCGTCCATGCGGCATCCACGTGGCATCCACGCGGTGTCCACGTGCTGTCCACGCGGTGTCCACGTGGCGTCCACGCGGTCCCGGGGTGTTAAGCTGGTAGCTCACTGGCGCTGTGACAGGACTTGGGGAGCAGCGTACTGGCCTGTGCCTCCGTGACCCCAGGTTCCGGGCGTAATGACGAGGTCCGTGGTGATCACGTGGTCAGGAGGCGCGGAGCACGCTCTAGAGGGACGATGGGGCCGAGCCCACGCGCAGGCCGTGGAGTTAGGACACGAGGACGAAGGGCCCGATCGCGGCAGGGTGACGGCGTCTCCCACGCACGCCGCGTGGGGGCCAGTGTTTGTGTTTGGGGGCCCCGTTCCGGCGAGAGCACCCCTGGGTGACAGAGTGCAGGCGCTTTGTCTCCGGGTGGGCGCCCCGGCCAGGGGGCACTGCTGGGCGGCGCTGTGTTGCCGCGGGTGAAGTGGGCCTGGTGGGGACACGGCCTCTGTCCCCGGAGCAGCCCCCGCTCCGGCCTGGAGCTGAGAAGTGGATGTTGAATTAAAATCAAGGGACTGTCACAGCAGCACAGGTGGCTACAGCACTGCGGTGGGTGGCCGTGGGTGGGCGCGTGGTGCCCGGACTGTGTGGCCGCTGTGAGACCAGGAGCCACCAGCCGGCTGCCCTGGCCTGCGGTCCCCTGGCCTGCGGTCCCCTGCGTGCCCACGGCGTTCCTGGCACATGCACCGCCCTGGTCCGGGCCTCGCCCAGCTGGCCTACCGGGCGGTGGGCAGAGGCCCGCGTCACACCCTGAGCCACGGGGCCCGTGCGAGTGCAGGTTAACTTAAAGACCGTCACGGCCGACGTGACGCCTCAGCGCAGACAGAGACCGACCCGTCGGCTCCAGCGTCCGAGGAAACGGCCCTTCCGTCCATCCCTGCACCAGAAATAGATAACAAACCGCTGACCGGGACATTCTTCTCGGACGCGTGTCCTGAACCTCCAGGAGGGCGAGCTCGGAAGGCCAGCGGGCACTCTGCACGTCCCCGCGGGAGCCTGTGTCTCCAGTGCTTGGGGACAGCGGGGACACGTCGCCTTTCCCTCTGGAGTCCTCGGAGTGGGGAGGGCAGCCCAGGGCACAGAGACGCTGCGGGGGACCCGGCCCTGTCCCCCGTCCTGCTGGCACGCTGTGGGTGGGACTCGCCCTCCGCGTCCCTGGGACCTGCGTGCCACGGGGCACGGGCCAGCTTCCCAGGGCCTGAGCCCCCGTCCGCCTGAGCCGCGTCAGGGCGATGGGAGTTCGAGGCTTTTTCCTCTAAATTTACGTGGAAGTTGGCCGCTTGTCGGAAAGCTGACGGAGGCGAGAGGCCACGGGTGGGAGCGCCGGCCGCTGGCGGGGTGGCTGGGGGCGCAGAGGCGGCAGCAGAGCTGGGGGGGACGGGGCTGCGGGGACCGTGTGGCGGGGCTGCGGGGACCGTGTGGCAGGGCGCAGGGCAGGGCTCGGGCCAGGCCGCCGCAGCCGCGAGGCCCCTCCGGGCGCATGGTGGGCGTCGCCGCCGTCCGGCCTCTGCCGGCCACTCGGAGCTGCTCCCAGAAGTTTCCAGAAGGCCTGAAGGTGAGGCAGGGCAAGCAGCGGCTGAGAGCTTTGCTGGGTTTTCTACTTCGCCCCTAAATTTGAGACAATTTAACTGCCGGTCGCAGAGGGAAGCCAACCTCCCAGGAATCACACAGCAGCTTTTGTGAATTAGAAAAAGAAAGAAAAGGTCTCGACCCTGTTGGAGAGGAAGCGGAGGAGCCGCCCGGTGACGGGGGGACAGAAAGAGCTGCTGGTCCCCTGGGCTCAGGGCCGCGGCCGGGCTGCAGGAAGTGGGCTCTGCTGGAACTCCGTTTGCCCTTCCTCCTGCGGTCCCCGCACGTTTGGGGTGTTTGGGGTGGGGGCAGCAGCGGCCCACGTGCGGCCTGTGGTGCCCCTTAGCCGAAGCCGTCGGCCCTGCAGCCAGTGCTCCCGCGACAGGAGGCTGTGGAGCCGGGGGAGAAGGGGTGGGGCCTCCAGCAGGTGGCCCGGCCACCTGCCACTTTCCCCACCCCGTGCCCACACCCCCGGGTGCTGTCCCCACCCCATGCTCACGCCCCCGGGTGCTGTCCCCAACTCACACCCCCGGGCAGGACGCTGTCCCCACCCCGTGCCCACACCCCCAGGCAGGACGCTGTCCCCACCCCGTGCCCACACCCCCAGGCAGGACGCTGTCCCCACCCCGTGCCCACACCCCCAGGCAGGACGCTGTCCCCACCCCGTGCTCACAGCCCCGGGCGCTGTCCCCACCGTCTCCCTGGGCCTCCACACTGGCCTTTAATGGCAGTAAACCCGTTACCCGAGGCCCCAGAGTTGCTCACCTTCACATATCCAGAGGTGACAACCTAAAGCCACCTAGTGGTCACTCACAATGGGCAGCCACTTTGTTAACCCCGTGTTTAAGGACCGTTTGATGGCTATCGGCATGCAAGTTGCGGGCAGCGGTTCGCTGACTTCACGGGTGTGCCGTGAGGGCCGCGGCCGTGACCGGAGCAGGGAGCCTTCACTGTGGCCTGTGCCGGCCGCGGGAGGGGCCAGCTGGGAGGTGGCCGCACGCCCTGCTTCCCTGCTGTGCTCGGGGACGTGACACAGATGCAAACTGTTCTGCCTGCACGGTCGCACGCGACAGCGCGACACCTGCATTTCAGCGGTGAGAAATCACCTTTGTCTCGTGTTGCTCACTCTGGGCTCAGGTGACCCAGCCAGGAGGTGACGATGCCATCGGGGTGACAGAGCCGTTCCTGCAGCCTTTTGTCCCCGCTCACTGGAAGCCCACACGTCTTTGCCGTTAGCAGCACGGCCGTCTGCAGTGTGGCCTCTGCCTGCGGACATCAGGGTCTTGTGCCGTTCAGGGGTGGCAGGAGCGTTGACTTCCATAAAGGTGGGTCTGGGGGTGCCGGCGGAGCCCCAGGAAGCTGACTGACAAGCCACACCCAGGAGAGCCTGGCGAGGGTCCTGGGAGACCATGGCCCTCGTGGAGACCGGGCAAGGCTGCGTGGACGTCATGCTGCCCACCCTGCAGGCTGCCCCGTTCCCGGGGTTCTGGATCATTCCCGGTTCTTACGGCACGGCACAGCGGCGTGCACGTGGCCGTGTCGGCAATCGTCACTCATTTGAGACCCAGTCTCCTGCTTGGGGGCCTCCACACCACGAGGAGAGGGGACGTGTCGCTGACCGTTTACTGGGCCTCCTGGGAGGAGACGTGCCTGAGCCCCCGGTTCTGGGACGGGCCAGGCCGGGAGGTGCGAGTGCTGAGGCCAGCGGGCGGCGAGGTGGCCTGGCCTCCCCGGCGCCGGCCCCGCCCCGTGTCCCGGCCTCACAGGGCGGCGCGGGGATGCCGGGTGGTCCCCGGAGGCCGCACTCCTGCCCGCGCGCTGCGTGCAGCAGCTCACTGGACAGCAGGGCTCGCTGGTGCCGGCCGGGTTCAGGCGGGGCCCTCGGGCGAGGTCGCCCTTCGGACAGAGTCGAGAGCCACGTTTTCCTTACGTGTTCTTGAGGTTTCGCCCGTGACACCATTAGCGTCTTCAGAGGACAGAGATAAATAGCTGTTATCCCCAAGAACCAAGTGTGAACGGAGCGCATTTAATTATTGATACTCGGTAACGAACGGTTCTAAGATGACCTTGTCACACGCCGTGGTGGTGTCGCAGCGGACGTGCTGGTCTGCAGACGCGGCCGGAAACCCCGGCCCAGGCAGCCCTGGAGGAGGAGGGCACGCGCAGGGGGGAGTGGGGTGCTCACGTCGCGGGTCCTGTCCCCTGTGCTGCGGCGTTTGGGGGTTCCGGTGACACGCAGGCTACGTTTTAGCCACCTGAGAAGGTGCGACTCGCTGGCACGCCCCCGTCTTTACCTGAACTGCCTGTCACGGTGACGTGTGTTGTGTGTGTGGGCGTGTGCGCGCACACGGGCCTCTGTGCGTCCAAACGTGCACCGTACGCGCGTGTGCGGCCTGGCCGAGGCCCGTGTTTTCAGTCTGGTCTCAGCCAAGGGACCTTTTCGAACGCCGGACGCATGTCCTCCAGCAGGACCCAGGGCGCTAGCGCAGGGCGCCCGGGCCCCTCTCCGTGGCTCCCACGTCTGCCCCGTGGGCCGCGCAGGTGCCCACGCCGGTGTGCTGCTGGGGTGACCCCACTTGCAGTGCTCTCGCTGTCTCCGAAGTGGGTGGCGTGATGGCTGTGCTCACACGCGTGTGCAAGCCGACCGCCGCTGGGCCCACACGCGCCGGCGGCCCACGGGCTCCACGTCCAGAGTCTCACGTTCAAGTTCTTAGGAGAGAGGTGAGAGGCGTAGGAAGGGCAAGCCCCCCCGTGGGGCGCAGCGACCCTGAACAGCGCAGGGTGCGCGCGCCGACCCCCCACGCCGTCGAAAATCCACGCCCAGCTTTTGACTCCCCACACGTGGCACGAGCCGCTGGCCGGCGCGCCTGGGTGATGGACACACAGGTAGACGCTGTGTGCGCCACGCCGTGTCCGCACCACGAGGGGCGCAGGGAGAAGGCGCCACCACGGCGGGCGTAGGGGCGAGACGCCGCGTCTGCTGGGGCCGTTGGAATCGTCCGCGTGGCCCCTCCGTGTCGTTGGGGCGCGCCGCATCTGCCTGCCTCCGGGCGCTTGGCCTCGGCGCTGCTCGCCACCATCGTGGTGGTCAGGTCCTTTTGTCCGACGGCCTTTTACTCGTTTGCTGTTTCTTCTGAGACGGAGCGCCACGCCCTCCGGCAGTCCGCATGCCCTCGGGGGCGCGCACGGTCCAGACGGGGCTGCCCTCCGGGACGTCGTCCGGCCTCGTCGGGACTCGGGGCCGCGGGAGGACGCTTACCTGACGTGGTCTGGACGTGACAGCGAGAGAGATGGACCCAGGGCCACCTGCCCCCCCGCAGCACACACCGCCGTGCGCGGCTGCTTCCCTGGGAGTGAAATGACAGGTCCCCCTAAGGTGCCTGTGCGAGCTCGAGACCTCATTTCCATGAGAAGGGCGAGGGAGGGCTGCGTCAGAAGGGAAGCCACCCTCACGGCGAAGCATCCCGGCACACACGCACACGTATGTGCACACACACATGTGCATGCGTGTGCCCGGCGTCTGTGTGTGCAGGACTGCTCCGGGGAAGCGAACGTGACCGAGCCCTGGGCAGTCAGGCAGCACTTCCCATAGTGACACGACACACACCTCGGTGTTTATCACAAACGACAAGCACGTGATACAACGTCCAAGCGAGCCGATGGGCAGAGCTGGGGAGAGTCCGTCCCTCGGGCCAGCGCCGATGCCAGCTTGCGGTCTGTCCGTCTGCGTACTGAACGCTGTGAAGACGCCCATGTCCTCTGCCTCTGTGTGCAGGGACAGTCACAGCTTAGATGCCTGCGGTTTCCTGTGACACGCGCCCAACGCGTAAGGTGCACAGACGTGTGTGTGATGGTCTGAGGTCGGGTGTGCAGGTAGCATTCCGCACGTGCCGCTGGCTGTCCCGGTTCTCGTGACCGTTCCTGTCACGTCGTCCTGTGTTTCTGAGATTCTTAGGTGCTACGCAGAGCTCCCCGTGTCTGTCAGGGCGTGCACAGGAGGACGTGGCACCCACAAACAAGTGTCCCTGGATGCACCCTCGGGTTGCTGCCAGCTGGTTTTCTGCAGTGCCACCGTGAGTGTCCTCCTGTGCACACATTGGACAGAACCCCCCCGTCCCCCCAAATTACTCTTTGTAGGGGCAGCCCCGACGGGGAATCGTCAGCCGAGAGCGTGTGTTCTGTTAACAAACGGTAACTGTCAGGCTGTCCCACGAGCCTGCAGGCTCTGCCTGCTGCTGGGCATGCTCATGCCGTGGACGGTGGTCAGGCCGTAGGGATGGCGGCGTCCGGGCCCAGAAGCCCCGCGTCAGCCTCGGACACTTGGCCGTTCGGTTTAGCTCTCCGGGTGACACTGGCACTGAAGTGGCACTGAGCCCCGAGGACTCAGACCTTCCTGTCCAGCTGCACGGCAGCCTGGTTGGGTGGACGGGAAACGGGGCCCGGCGCTGGCGCAGGCCCAGCCCAGGTTCACGCGGTCACTGCCTGGCGGAGGCCGGCGGCCGGCAGGGTGGCACGGGGGCTGTGGGCGTCTGCGGCCGGCCGCCGTGGAGACGGGGTGGGGGCGGCCTGCGGCTGGCGGCTCCGTAGGTAATGGCTGTGGAGCTCCGAAACGTCCTTTTGGGTTTTGGCTGAATAATATTTAAGGATTTTGAAACAGTGACTTAATTGTGTTTTTATGTAATTGATGGCATCGGAGTAAAATGTATCGAGACACCACATCAGCATTTTCCTAACGGTTCCTTGGAGAAAAATATGCTCATATGAAAATGGTTTCTTCGCTTTGCACTCCTGGAACCGAAAATCGGCGCTGTGCTTCCTCGGAGCCGCTGCGCCCAAGGCGCTCTGAGCGGGTCCCC
Organism: Lyroderma lyra; assembly: GCA_004026885.1. Taxonomy (NCBI): domain Eukaryota; kingdom Metazoa; phylum Chordata; class Mammalia; order Chiroptera; family Megadermatidae; genus Lyroderma; species Lyroderma lyra. Next base: position 32,886 of record PVJL010011598.1, read on the forward strand.
TGCGGGTGCGGCCTGGACAGCGGGGCTCCTCGCCCTTCTGAGTTGGCTTGTCCCGTGTTCGGAAGCGATGGCGGTGCAGGGAGGGGACCGATTGTGTCCGGGAGCCCGGGCAGATTGCGTGGACGTCCCTCGTCCCCATAGGTCATATGCACCTGGAGCCCCCGCTGCGTCCCCACGGTCAGCCTCTGGGGCGGAAGCTGCTGGAAGGGCAGCACGCCCAGTGCCACACGCGGTCGGCTTCTGGTCCCAGGAGTGGTGTCCGAGCTGGAGCCGTGGTGATTTTACGTTGGCATCGGAGAAATCGGGGCTTCCCAGTACGTTGGGTCAGTGCCCCGTGTCCTGGCGCTGCTGTTTGTAGGGGTGCAGCTCAAGGCCACGGCAGCACTTCCCGTGGGTCCAGAATCCCGCTGCCTGGGGCCTCCTGGGAGCAGGCGGGAACGGTCAGAGTCGCTCCCTAATTGCCGAAAGCTCACGGGTCTGCTGACGTGATGCTGTGGTGACGCTGAGTGGCCGCTGGCACCTTTCCTGGCTGGGCCCCTGGGCTGCAGGCTGGGGCCGGCGTGCACACGGGTGTGCGCCCAAGAGCCGCCTCACGTGTGTGCTTCCCACACGCTTTTCTCCTCCTGCGTTTGCTTGTGATGCCCCCTGCTCTGGCCCCTGGGCCCCCAAGTTCCGACAGTGAGGGCTGCCCAGGCCACTCCTGTAGCCCGTGGGGTCACCAGGGGAGACACTGCGCACCTCCTGGCACCTATGTGTGTGTGCATGTGTGTGGGTGCATGTATGTTCATATGTCTGCATTCGTATGTTTATGTCTGTATGTGAATATGTGTGTGCATGTATGTACAAGCAGGTGTAGGTATGTACAGCATGTGCACGTAATGTGTCTATGTATATGCATGTATGTGCGTGCGTATATGTATGTGTGTGCATGTGAATGTGTATGCGCGCGTGCATGTGTCTATATGTGTGTGCGTGTGTCTGCAGGCATGTACAGTGTGCATGCATTATACATGTGTGCATGCACACGTATGCATGTGCGCACACATGTGTCTGTATACATGCATGCATGTGTGTGCGCATGTGCATATATGTGCACATATGCATGCATGTGTATACATGCATGTGGGCACACATGCATACGTACATGTGCATATATGTGTGTGCATGTGTGTATGCATGTGCATGCATGTGTATTCGTGTGCGTGTGTGTGCGCGTGCATATGTGTAGGGGGTAGAAGTCAGGCTCCTCCCATGGTCTTGAGGGACCTTTCTTAGAGCTCACTGTGGGTGAGCAGATGCATGTCACCTGGGCCTTCATGAGCCAGCTGCACGTCGCCGAGGGCTGAGGCGAATCGGGCGTTCCTGCCGTGTACAGTTCTCCCACATGCAGTCCTGGTGGTAGAAACAAAAACGACAGCAAAAATCAAGAGAAAACCGTCCAAAAGACAAATGTACACGGGCAGAACCATGCTTCCTCTTTTCACATAAATGCCAAGCTTGTGTGTCTTAAACTCAACTTTTCACAATGGGACGCATTTATGGGAGTTGTCATTGCGTCACCTGTAACATGTAAAGCTCCGATCACTGCACAGTACAGGTGCCAGTTCCTGCGGCCAAGGCTCACGTCCCACTCCCCTGCAGGGGCTGAGTGAGGGCTGAGTCAGTGTGGCCCCGGGCCACGGTCCCTGCCAGCAGAGTGGGACTGGGGACAGTCACCACCGGTGGGTTATCTCAGCATTTCGGCAGAAGGCTTGTTCACAACAACGTGCACCGCGGAGGTGCCCTCACCTCAGTGCCGCACGGAAGAGGCCCAAGCCGCACGCAGCCCGGTGTCCACGCAGGCGCGGTCCCCACCGGGAGCAGGGCCTCCACCTCTGCACCTGAGTCACCTGTCCCCTCGGTGTGTGCCTTTCCGTATCTTCCAAGCTCCCAACAGGCGGCAGTGTCACTAGCCTGGGACCTGACGTTGGTGCTGTTCTGTAGCAGAGAACTTTCTGGCAAGCAGAAGGTACTAAACCAGTGGCGTCATTCATTCCTTCAGGCATTGATTCATTCATTCATTCACTCACTCATTCAAAAGCAAGTACTTCTCACTTTTTTGCTGGGTTCAAGTCTCCCTCTCTTGTCTGTTGCACACGCACAGGCACACGCACACACGTGCACATGCATGCATACATGCACTTGTGCGCGCACACAGGCATAGGCACACGCACACACGTGCACACACAGGCACACGCACACACGTGCACATGCATGCATACATGCACTTGTGCACACACACAGGCATAGGCTCACATGCACACACGTGCACACACACAGGCACATGCACACACGTGCACATGCATGCATACATGCACTTGTGCGCACACACAGGCACAGGCACACGCACACACGTGCCCATGCATGCATACATGCACTTGTGCGCACACACAGGCACAGGCACACGCACACACGTGCACACACACGTGCACATGCACACACGTGCACATGCATGCATACATGCACTTGTGCGCACACACAGGCATAGGCTCACGTGCACACACGTGCACACACGTGCACACACACACATTCCCTAGCCCAGTGGTTCTCAGCCTTCCTCATGCCGTGACCTTGTAATACAGCTCCTCGTGGTGTGGTGACCCCCATGACATTATTCTCGTTGCTATGTCAGAGCTGTAATGCTGCTCCTGTTATGAATCGTCATGTAAACATCTGATCTGTGTTTTCCGGTGGTCTTAGGTGACCCCTGTGAAAGGGCCGTTCGACCCCCAAAGGGGTCACGACCCACAGGTTGAGAACCGCTGCCCTAGACGGAGGCAGCACCGTCCAGCCGGGCCGGCCACTGCAGGCGCAGGGCGGTGGGGAATGCGGTGTCTGCACTGGGCCCTCTGGCTGGCTGCCCGCCGTGCCCGGGGCCCCGATATTCTTGTGCAGCGTCTGTCCTGGGACCGGTGGGCTGCCAGGAGCTACCTGAGGCTCCCAGTTCAGCTTCACACAGGGAACCAGCCGGGCACGAGCTGGGTGGGCGGTTTAGACACGGGCAACTCAGGGAGGCGCCTTTGGGGCGTCTCAGGCTGAGACATTTGGTGACCCCAGGGGTGTGTGCATGGGGTGCTAGGAGCAAGGAGGGGGCGGGGGCGTGGAGTCCAGCCCTAAGCAGGGCCTCCACCTTTCATGCTGTGTCACCTGTGTCTGTAAGGGGGACGGTTCATGGGCCCCGAGTGTTACCTCCGAACACGAGGCGCTGGGAGGTGTTGGGAAGGACAATAGGGAGAATGGGAGGACACTGTATTTTGCTCATATGTTTTGCTGTCACCCTTCAACACCTGCACCGTTTTGCATTCTGAAGGTACTGAAAAGTACGACAACACAGTGACACCTGCTAAGCCATGACGGGGGAACCTTAGGGCAGAAATTCACCTCTGAGCAGGAGGCGTCGGGCGGCCTGTCCCGGAGCCCCCTGAGCATCTCAGTACAGCTTGGGGGCAAGTCCCCCCTCCCCTCCCGCAGGCCCAGAGCTCAGAGCCACTCGGGCTCAGCGACGTCCACACAGGGATTCCCCAAAGTGCCCACGGAGCCCCGGCCCACAGCCGGCCCATTCCTTCCAGATCCAGTGTGTCCGGAATGAGGGCCACGTCAGCCCCTCGCTGCACCCCAGACCTGCCCCTCAGCCAGGCGGTCACTGGCATCGTCTCCTGCACTCCACCTGCAGAGGCTCAGGTCAGGGGAGCGGTCAGCGCTCAGGCTGTCAGCAGGTCCCCTCCTGGAGGGCAGCTGAGTCGAGCACACCTGCAGACACGTCCCGGGGGAGGGCAGGGCAGAGCACCGCGCAGGGCGGCCGCACCGGGGCCGGCTCTGACAGGGACAGCCCTGCGTGGCCCCTCCGACGCCCTTGAAAATTACGTCGTGTCCACGTGGCGGGACACTGCAGACCGGGAGGCAGCGGGGCCCAGGCCACGGCGTGCGGGAAGCCGAGGCGGGAGGCGCCACGGGGGCCGCGGCCAGCTCCCCGGGGGCCGTCTGGGGTCCCTGCACTTGCGCCCGGCAGGCCTCTGGCCACGCTCCCAGGCTGGGGCCGCGGTCGTGGGTTCGCTGTTACCCTCAGGGACGGGGACACGTGTCATAGGAAGCTGTTCGTATCGACCCTTCTCCAGGCCGTTCCTGGTGCTGCCTCGCTGATGCTCGCGGCTCTGAGCGAGGGCGTTGGAGCCTCGCCGCCCCAATTCCGTCTCGGGGCGGGAGCGTCACCGTCATCGGCCGCTGGCCATGGGAGAGTTGTGACCACAGGCCGTCCCCCCAGCTCTGGGGGCTGCCCCGGAGGGGCCCTGATGGCACTCGCCTTCCCCTCCCGGCGCGTGTCGGTGGTGTCTGTGTTTCTGAGGGTGACGGAAAGGGTGTCCCCATGTGGTCCTGGTGGCCGCCCCCCGAGTCCTCTGCACAGGAGCTTTCTCTGTGCGGGGGCGACTGGACGGGCTGTGGACGTGGGTGGGACGTCGGCTTGTCGGACACAGCCTGCCGCGGGGGCTCGGGTGGGGGTGCGCCTGGCCCCTTGGCTGCCGTGGGGGCCGGGGCTCGCGTCGCGCTGGCCGGCTTCCATGTCCGCCCCCCCCCCCCG